>OZ053301.1:39110567-39172058 GCA_964056655.1 Arabis hirsuta
ATTGGAGGGTTGCTCAAAGGTTTCACAACAGTGATTCTGTGTTTGATCTTGTTGGAGAATGGAGGAAGAAAGTGGCTGAAGTCGACAACTCGTCATCGCTCTTCTCGGTTCAGCCAGGGGTTCCAGTTGATCAGGCGGAGAATGATTTGATGGAACTGAGGAATGCTGTAGCCCAGGGACGCTCTCAGAAGACTGCTGTGCAGCGGCTAGATCAAGGCAGAGAAGAGATGATTGGATTATCTGGATATCCCGGTCTTGGACCGAGAAGGAAGAGTTTCGCCGATATACTTCAGGTAATGACTATACAGACATTGGTGCTAATATACATACTGTTGAGTATATACGAGTTGTGAGGTGTCTGAATAGTGCCCGGTTTTCTACTTGATTGATTTTAACGTTTACAGGAAGGACTTGACCGGGATGCAGCCTTATGCAACCAGCTTTCTCGCCCTGCAAGTTGCAAGACTTTCCGTGACATGAAAGATCAGGCTGCTTTATCGAATTTCAATGTTGGTGGACTCGACAGCACATTAGCATTCCATGAATCATTGCATTCTGCAGCCCAAAACAGCCCTAATACTATGCTTGGATCCACCATGGGTTCTCCAGTGCCAAGGAATAGAACTCCTGAGTCGCATCTAATAGGAAGATCTCCGGCTTCTGGTCTCCCCCCTATTGGTACCAGAGTTGCTCCTGTCGAGAAGAAGAATACTTTTGGCACAGCCATCCAAAATGGTGACTCTTACACTGCTGCTGAAGTTGCTGATACTCTGTCGAGGTTGAACCTATCAGAGATGAGCCAAGTAAAAGAAAACCATATACAGTCACAGCTTCAGGTGGAATTGGAGAATCAATCTGATGTCATGCGTTACATACCCAACGGTCATAAGAAGGCTTTGCGGCAACAAAATATTGCTACAGCAGAGTCTAGAGATCACTTGTTTTCTGGAAATTATGGTGGAATTATGAATGGGTATGGAACAAGTCTTGGTGCTTCTATGGTGGGTTCCCACGGACAGGTCAACATCCCTAAACGAACCTCCTCTTCAGCGAGTCTTTACTCAAATTCAGACCGTTCTAGATTAGGAAGCCTGGGCTTATCTGATGTCAATATTCAGAATGGACATATTAATGGAACAGACTTCTCCACAGCCGCTGGTTATTTGGTAAATAACAAGTTGAACCCATTAGCTGAGCACTATTCTGCTGAAGGTCTCCCACTCTTCCCCTCTCTTGCTCTCTCTCCCTCTCTCACTCTCATAGACACAAACATCGTATTTTCCTTAGATTGATCCATTTAGTTTTATCCTTTTGTTTCAGGCTCACAGTTGACTGGGGAAGGGGATAGACAAAGCCTGAACAGATTGATAAATCAAGTTGCTTCCGAGCTTCACTCTCCAGTTATGGACCCACATTATAACCAGTATCTGCAGATGGCATCGGCTACAGCTGCACCAAGTGATCATTCTCTTCTTAGAAACAGTTTCGGGCCTTCAAACGGAGATACGGCTAATGAATACCTCGCGATGTTACTTGCTCAAAACAGGCAACAGCTGGGTAACATCAGTGCTGCAAACACTAGATTATTTGAGAGTCCTTCATATGATCTTGGCAGCATGTATCTAGGAAACCATATGCCTTCTCCTTCCAAGAATTCAAGAAATTTTCAGAACATGCGAATGTCACAATCTTCCTCAATGATGAAAGTTCCTTTTGGAGGATCACAGGGGTCATCCCATGTAGACATTGGCAGCACAACAGAAGCATCCTTACTAGAGGGGTTCAAGAACAACAAGACAAGGTCTTTGGAGCTTTCAGACATAGTTGGTCATGTGATTGAGTTCAGGTTTCTTTCCTTGCCTTATCTAATATCCTTAGTTCAAGGTTTCTAGTTCACTTTTGTTATCTAATATATTTCACACCACCTGCAGCATGGATCAATACGGAAGTCGTTTCATTCAGCAAAAACTTGAGACCGCAACAGATGAGGAAAAGAATGCAATATTCCCTGAGATATTTCCTTATGCTCGCACCTTAATGACAGATGTGTTTGGAAATTATGTCATTCAAAAGGTACGAGCTGTAGCATCCAAATCATATCAATGCACAGGCTAGATGAGTCAGTTTACTCATATGTGGTTCTGGTTTTGTTTTAGTTTTTTGAGCATGGTACAAACAAACAGAGAAAAGAGCTCGCCGAACAAGTTACGGGCCACGTTTTGCCTCTCTCTCTACAAATGTATGGCTGCAGGGTTATCCAAAAGGTCAATATGAAGACATTGTTCTGACCTTATTTCATAGAGATAGGCTTTTACTAGTCTGAGCGTTTGCCTAACTTGTTTCTGGGAAATTTGATACAGGCGTTAGAGGTGGTTGATTTGGAGCAGCAAGCTCGAATGGTGCAAGAGCTTGATGGGTCCGTCATGAAATGTGTTCATGATCAGAACGGTAATCATGTGATCCAGAAGTGTATAGAGCGTCTTCCTCAGGATTGGATACAATTCATTATCTCCTCATTTTACGGGAAAGTCTTAACTCTTTCAACACACCCTTATGGCTGCCGTGTAATCCAGGTTCGATATATACATGACACCTTATAGTTTCTTGGTGATAGGATTAAAATTTCCAGCATTTGCTTGTCCGTTGTTAATGATACTTGTAATGTACATCTTTGGAATCATGTCAGAGGGTACTTGAGCATATTGATGACACAGAAACCCAAAGGATCATTATGGAAGAAATCATGCATTCAGTCTGCACTCTTGCGCAAGATCAGTACGGAAATTATGTTATTCAGGTAAGTTTCTGAAGCTTGATTTACGCTTTCACTTCATGAAATTAGAAACCCTGATAATGATTAATCTTGCTTCCGGCTGTAGCATATCATACAACACGGTAAACCCCATGAACGGTCAGAAATTATCAACAAGCTTGCTGGACAGATTGTGAAGATGAGTCAACAAAAGTTTGCTTCTAATGTTGTCGAAAAGTGCTTAACATTTGGCGGTCCAGCGGAACGTCTGGTTCTAGTGAATGAGATGCTTGGTTCCACTGATGAAAACGAGCCTCTTCAGGTCTGCAATCTAAACAATCTATTGCACCCTCAATGTCTCTTTCCGCAATGTCCCAGAGAAGTAAAAACCATTTGTTTATAAAACAATCTGCAGGCGATGATGAAAGATCCATTCGGGAACTACGTAGTGCAAAAGGTTCTTGAAACATGCGATGATCAAAGTCTTGCACTCATTCTCTCTCGCATCAAAGTCCACTTGAATGCCTTGAAGAGATACACATATGGGAAACACATCGTTGCCCGGGTTGAGAAACTTATCACTACTGGAGGTAAACATTTCTCCTCTCTGTACAAAATCACTATTCACGATCATGATCATGAATCACTCTTTCTTTATTACTGCAGAGAGAAGAATCGGGCTCTCGTCATCTATAATTGCAAATGCTACTCCTCGACTATCTGAGTAAGTAAAACCTCAAGTTTCTTAACTTATAACACAACCAGAGAAAGAGGGACAATTTGATGAACAGAGAGCTATATATGTACAGCCTAACTAAGCAAAGCACCTCAAGAATGGTTCATGTTCTATATATATTGTGCAAATAATTTGTAAATAAAATAGAGGGTTTTAGATTTAAGCCAGCAAATAAATGTATTTTGGATTTCAACTGGCTTAAGTTAAAATCTCCTTTTGGTTGTGTAAAAGGTGATGCCTTGCTGTTTTATTATGTAAAGCAATGGCTTATTTTAGGTCCTTATTCTTCACATAAACTATGTATATATCTTGCGGCCTTGAGCCCCAAGAATTGCAATATTTCTTGCTTTAAGCATTAAAGGTTTTAAAGGGAACAATTTTGCACACATTAAAAGGAATAAATACTGAATTAGTTTACAGTTTGAAAGCACAGAATAGTCTTTTTTCCCCTCTTCTATGAGACTATAAAAGAAAGCAACTGCTGAGTATGTGATAAAGTCGTCAATTTTCAGCAGAGGGTTTGTTCATCCAAGGACAATTTCAACATCTGTACCAAAACTATGTATTGTATTAACGAACACTATCTCATACAAGTGAACTTGCTTCTTCATTAGAACAGGGAGGATCTTATTTCCAAATGATATCGCCCAAGAAGCGCAGAGCAGGGACACCTCTGATCTCCATATCGACCAGCGGAGCCTCCATCAATGTCAAACTAGAGAGTTCTGAATCCTCCCGGATCATATCAAGAGCGCGCCTTTGATCCTGCACGTTCATTTTTCAAGTTCAGATGCATTTCACCACAGCAAAACACTAATGGGAAAATTGCTCTTTTGATTCTTTGTGGTCATCAGTGATCAACCAAATGGGCAATGATTATTTAGGATCACCGAACAAACACAAGAACAGAAGCTCTCTGTGGTTGAGGAGTAGACAAGAACCGATCTTTGGTTTTCAAAGAGCCAACTAGTTAATGAGAAGCTTGTGTGTGTGTGCATATACCTTTCTCTTAATGGAACAAAATTTGCAGTCCGAGGAGGATGGTGGGAGAAGCTGATTAACAATGAGTCTTTTGACAGGGACACTTTCCTTCTTTAAGGAAGCACTTAACCTAGACGACTCGCTCACAGCCATTACCTTTAGGAGATAAACAAACAGTACGAGCGGTGAGATACTAACTTTAGACTAAACATTGGATGGAAGTTATTAGACAATGCATTTTTGCAGATAGGAGGACCTCTAAGGAGATGTTTGTGTATATATTACCGTTGGGATAGTGACAATGACGAATTCTGTTGACTCTGTGTCACGGAAAAGCTCGCGAACTTTAACCATCCTTTCTCTTAGTCTTTCCAATTTGTCGGCCTTTCACATCCACAAAGAAATACTTTAAAGGAATGAAAAACAGAGAATACAATATCAGCCACAAACATACACAAAGACTCACCGCATCGGGCTTGTTTTCTTCTTTTCCAAAGACTGATTTGATCGCTGAAGTAGCCGAGGATATTTTCTGCCTAAGCTGAGAAAGAGATCGATACTTTGGTAAACCAATTAACACAAGTACTTAGAAGAAATGGTTTATCAACATTTCCCACCTTCAAGATTTTACCAATGGATGCGTCCAGGAAGTCAGGTAAGGAGAGTAGCCTTAGCGTATGACCCTGTAAGTAACAACAAACTTTTGTCTTTAACAATTATTTTGCAGTACAAGTGGGATTGAGAAAATTTCAGTAAAGCATGCTCACCGTTGGTGCAGTATCAAACACGATCCTGGTGAACATGTTATACTCGGGTGATTCCAAGAATTGAATGACCTGTAAACATTCTTGACAATCAGCAAGAGACAAGAAAAATATGCAAAACACGATAACATCAAAACGAAAGAAAGAAGTATCAGATAATACAACAGAATCACCTTAGAAATGGCTATGGCTTCATCCAATCCAGGAGGCGGTGTATCCAGCAATTCTCCAAGTTTAAGTTCCCCCAACTTCATCAACCAAAAACAAAAGGCAGTATCATCTTAAGCGTTACAGTAAGAGGAATTTGGGACACTGAATCTCACTGTGCTATCTATGGCTATCACAGAGGAATGCATTATAGTTCGATTTGCCATTAACACCATTTAAACACACATTTCAGCAACAAATGCCACCAAAAAGTACAACATACCTGTTCTACAAGCATCCCAAGTCCCATACCATCCATAAAATCTTTAACCCCAGTTCCTCCATTCATCTGCGACGCACTTCGAAACTCTTCCCTAGCCTTCTCAGGGTTTATCTGTTGCAGAGCTATAAATTAAAACTCAATCTGAGTGTAGGATCATCACCACAGAAACCAATTACTCCCCAAAACATAACTCCAAAACAAACTAAAAACATACTTCTAGAGCAAACAAAGGAGATTCAGGTCCTTCTACAGGCACAAGCATTCCTCCAGTCAAGTCCTAGAAATCAACAGAGACAAGAATCATATATCTTCATCAAACAAATTAGACAAAGTCAGTTTTTTTTTTATTACAGAATTTTCTCGTTTACCTGAGCAAAAGAATCGCTCAAAGAATGTGCTGGATCTGTGGATACAACAAGAGTTGGGTGACCATTGTTGGCGAATCTGACAGCTAAAGAAGCAGCGCAGCTAGTTTTGCCCACTCCTCCTTTACCACCGAGCATGTAATACTTTCGTTTCGTGCCGGAAACCATCTCATCGAATTCCGACACTGTCTCAGCTGGGCTAGCTACTGATTTCACTGGAACCCAGAAATGGAAATCAAAATACAAAACCCAAGAGAAGCTATTCAATCCTTCGATTACTTAATTCCATGTTTCAATCAGGAAGAAAAGGGGAAACTTCAGATATTCGAACCTTGAAACGAGTTTCTGTGGCGATTCTGCTTGACGGAAAGAGAAAGAATCGCCGGCGAGACAACGGAGATGGTGGAAGAGGAGAGAGTTGTTCGAGGCGAGAAAGAGATGAAATCGATTCCCGACGTTAGAGTTTTTGGCGAGAATCGGGATTTACATAGAGGAGAAGAAGATAATAGAGAGGAAGAAAGAGTCGCCATTTTTCGTCTGCTTTCACTTCCTCTTCTTCTTGTGGAATACTCTAAACAAGACCCAGAAGCGGTGCGGAGAAACTATTTATCTGCAAGAACATAAAAAAGGTCCAAATTTCTCATTTTTGTATTCAACCACAAGATAAAAAAAAATATGCTTTTTAACTGCTGTATACTTGAAAACTCTGTTTCACACAACAACATATGAATCTGCAAAGCTCTTCATATGAAACATACAAAGCTTTGTTTTTGTTTGAGGAAATCTTTTCATTGCTCCTTCAGTACTGAGCTTGAATGTTTAGTCAAAGGATTCAGAAGCAACTTCACTTCAATTCATATGAAAATATTCCCAAATGTTTTGTACCATTGGAAACCGTTTGTTTAAAGAGAGGAATGTTTAAGTTTCACTACAATACATAAACAGAGTATTCAACATACAAAGAACATATAAGTTTCAAGTCTTGAGGATATTCAATGTCGTAGAAATCAAGAATTGTACAAACCACAAATCTTGTAGGATAAAGAAAAGAAAATAGTTGGTAAGAAGAATCTTGGATCAACAGATCGGAATCGGAGCTCCGTTCCACTCCTTGAGACATTCCAATAAAGGATCAATAAGTTTTCCATCAGAAATCGCCGAAAACACTTTATCAAACTCCTCTCCCGGCGACCGAACATTCTCTCCAGTAAGCAGCTCAGTCTCCAGCTCGTTGCGGACGAAGCGGTACAACGGATAAGACCGACATTCCGTAATCCTGTTAGCTATAACCGAGGATCCTTCTTCGTACTCGGTCCGGACACGTTCCACTTCTTTAGGGAGAAGCAATTTCAGCTCGGACTCAAACGCCCCGATTTTCTGGAAAACCGATGTCGTAAAATTAGCCTCTCGTTCTGGATCCGATAAGGCGTGGTCGACAAGAATGTGTCTAAGTTTTTGCATCAGCGGGTAAGTGAGGCTGCAGGGATCGTCGGCGTATGAGAAAACGTACTCTCGGTCAACAGCTAGAAGGACATCACGCTCGGTGAACCTCGACGGATGTAGCTCACCGTTGGCACCAACGGTTAAGACCCGTTTTGCTACTTGGCTCACCGCGGCTTTAACTGCTTTCTTTAGATTCTCTTCGAGATGTCTTAGGTCAACGGCTTGGCATAGCGCAACTAAGTAAGTTGTGGACATTAGCTTGAGTATATCTACTGCTTCTGCGGTTTTTCGGCTCGAGATCAGCCCGAGGGAATTAACGTCTTGGTTATGCTGCTCGGCACTTTGGACGTGGTTGGTCACGGGATTAGCCAAGAACTGAAGCTCGGAACAATAAGAAGCCATAGCTATTTCCGCGCCTTTAAACCCGTAATCAAGACTAGGGTTTCTCCCACCGGATAGATTAGAAGGCAGACCGTTGTTGTAGAAATCGTTCACAAGTTCCGAAAATTGCGCGAACATGAGTTTTCCGATTGAAGCAATGGCTAGACGGGAATTATCCATGGCGACACCGATTGGTGTCCCTTGGAAATTCCCTCCGTGCAAAGCCTTGTTCCTCGATACATCGATCAGAGGGTTATCGTTAACCGAGTTGATCTCACGCTCAATCATTTTAGTCGCTGCTCTGATCACTTCAATCTGTGGCCCGAGCCATTGCGGCGACGTACGTAAAGCATACCTGCATCTTAACAGAAAAGAGCACTTAGCTATATATAACCACACCAAACATTAACTTCAACAGACAGACTCGGTTTACTTGAGGAGCAAGAAACGTTACCGATCTTGTTTTGGTTTTTGAAGAGGATCCATTTCATGGAGATGTTGAGCTTCTTTAACGTAAGAGCTTCTGTCTAATATATGCTCCATAATAGCGGCCGCTTCGATCTGACCAGGATGGTGCTTCAGTTTATGCGTAAGATGATCGGTAAACTCTGGTTTCCCCTGCATGACCTCTGCAAACATCGCAGACATAACTTCTGACAAAACCGCCAAAATATTGGCCTCAAACAGAACCGTCGAGGCCAAACCCGATCCAACCGCTGTTCCATTCACAAGCGCGAGTCCTTCCTTAGGCTGCAGCTCGAAGAAGGACGAAACTCCGGCGAGCTTAAAAGCATCAGAGGCAGTGAGAGGTTCACCTGATGGACCCACGGCTTTGGAGTTGGGACGGCCAGTGAGGAGACCGGCGATGTAAGAGAGCGGAACAAGGTCTCCGGAGGCGGTGATGGTGCCACGGAGAGGGAGGCAAGGAGTGATTTCGTGGTTGAGAAGCTTTGTGATGGCTTCAAGAATCTCGAAGCGTATCCCGGAGTAGCCTTGGAGGAGAGTGTTGACACGGACGAGCATTGCTGCTCTCGTTGCCGGCTTAGGCAACGTGTGTGACGTGTCTCCGGTGCCACCGCCGAATATTCCGGCGTTAAGGAACCTGCTCGTTCGAGTAATAAATTGCATGTTACCGTTAATATCGTCCGTGACTAAATAAATGATACTAAAGGATAAAAACAAATTTTTTCCGTTCATAATTAATCGAACTATGTTGTTGTAATGACCGAAATTCTAGTTACTTCATAAAAATGAATAAATTGAAGTTTGGTGTATGAAGTGAAAGGCGTGTAATCAATAACGTCTATAACTAATTTATGTGTAACTTAATGTCACCTATTTATGCCAAACACCAAATTAATCAGCTAATTAACATTACCTACAGATATCCACCAAAATGTTAGGCGAAAGAGAGATCACCAAGATCATACTTTCTAACTTGTTTCACAACATTTTATACCCGACTTTCAATTTACAATTTTTTTGTTCCTTTCTCCAATATACGATAATAACTTTATGGGTCCAAAAACATATTCACCAACGTATTAAATTTTAATTTACAACATATAACAAAAGAGTTGACATTAACTAACTTACCTATTAGCTTTAAACTTTAAGGGTATATCTCTCACGATTCTAATGTTCAATAGTCTAAAACAATATTCAACAAATTAATTTTTTTTAAAATTTTTTGAATTGAACACACATTTAATTTTAAAACATAACAAAAAGAGAAAATAGTACTATATATAAATTTTTAAAAATTATAACCACCTAATAAGGTATTTAGTATTTACAATTAAGAATTTACCTAATAAGCTCCTTTTGAAGTGCACCGCCTTGTTTGGTTCTTCTATGGGAAGTTGCACCAAACCCTGTGGTGACTCCATAACTATCCGTGCCACGGTTCATGCTCTCCATCACCCATTCACTACTCGCCTTTACACCGGCACGAGCCTCTTCCGCTAGCTCCACCTTCACTCCTCCGCTAGCCACGGCGGCGACTTGACCAATCGTCAACGTCTCTCCTCCTAACTTCACCGCTCCTTTCCTGTAATCTCCCACCATTCTTTTAACCTCCTCCAAGTGGCTCCCTCTCAAACTTTCCGCCGCTGCGTTCCAGTTCAACGGATCGCCGGAGACGACGGCGACGTGGTTGTTGTTCTGTTTGCACAACTCCATAGTATTAAACGCCGACCGAAGTTGAAAAAATTGGATCTTTCGATGACCCGGATTGAGAAAACGTTTTTTGGACCCGGCCCGGTTTAAAGAATATGGTCTCTTTCTCCGGTGATGTTATTTGATAAAACAAAGCTTTGCAAATGTTTGCATGTATTAACTTACACGTTGAGCTTACAATATTATTGAATTTATTTGATTATACATAAAAAAATTTAAAGGGATGAATAAGAAGGAAATTTATATTTGATTGCAAATAAATTTCCTGAGAGAAAGTTGAGCGACATTTAGAGGTTTTAAATAGAGGCAAAGAGTTGGTGAGAAGGAGACGGTGTGTTAGTTGAAATGTGTCTACAACCGTCAGATGTTATTTGCAATCTGGACGGATGTGTATTCGCCACGTGGCTTTCATGTATACCAGTCGTCTTTACATGCCGAGCTCGAGCGTCAGGTTATCGCCAGAGAAAGGGACACAATGTTTGGTGCGAGTGTGTGGAACACCACAAATCCATTTTTATATATTTTGTAATTAACTTCTTGCATGAAATGTTGCTATATTGTTTTTTTTTCGTTAAACTGTTGCTAAGTTGTTGTTTCAACAAATAAAGTAATTTCATTAATAACTCATTTACCAAATCTTATCCAGATCGTATGTTTGATATAGAAAGTCATATTTATTCCCATGTGACTATATGGAAAAATGGGTACATAAAATCTTGATATGTTGGTTGAGTACTTGAGTTGAAGGAAAGATATCGTAAATATGGTTACACTTTAGCAACTGATGACTAAAAATAAAAGAATACTTGTAGATTTTATTGCCGCAAACAATAATTCCGATTCCAAAGGATTGATACTTTACCTTTGTGGTGTTTGAGAGAATCTGATTCTCCAAATAAAGATTCAGACACTAGAACAAAATATCTAATACAAAGATAAAAACGAAAAATGGAGTTAAATCGAACTCACAACAGTGGAATTAATCTATGTTACAAATTGCTTTTGGCCGTATGATTTATTGAGTACAATCATTCATGGTTTGCATGATCTCAATATATGCAAAAAGAAAATTAAAAAAAAATATCTCAATGTATGCATGTTTGTTGCGGATCCAAGGCTCCTGATATATTTGTGAAGGGCAAAAAGAAACGGCCTCTTACCAATCTTAATTATCTTTGTAATAGTTAATATGTGATTTTTAATGAATCAATTTGTATACGGAAGAACAAAGAAGTATAATAAAATACAAAAATTTGATTGATTGTATGGGAATGGAAAGTTGAGTACGCATAATTCCCTTGTAGATGGCGAAAAGCTCACCAAACACAGAAATTGATTGCGAAGACAGATAAATATTAAAGAATTTGATAATGGATGGGGTTGGTGAGATTTGGTTTAAGCCTTTTCTTCTTCTCTTCACCAACGATAGTCATACCTCTCACCAATCTTATGGTAAGGTTTGTACAGTTATAACTTTTTTATCATATAAATCATGGAAGCTGCTATTTTATTCGATATTATTCGAGAGGTTTTGTAATATGTTATCGTATTCAGGTTTACTATCTAAATTGAGTGCATATGAGAGAAAGCAAAATCACACTATATAATCATTGGCATGTTTATAATGAAGATTTTCTGTTGCATTTGGGCAGCTTTCCAAACCATTAATTTACCTCACATGTAACTTTGTGTTCTTCTTCTATATATTATTTTGGAAATTGAAGAGTATGTATACTTTTTATCTAGATGTGGTTAATTCAATTTGGTTTAACTTATAATTTACTTTGGTTAAGTTAAATCCAATTTTCGACCCAAAAAAAAATGTTAAATCCAATATTAAATATGATATTGTACTTTTGCAAATAAATAAGTTACGGTATTGTAGCCTTACTACTTCTAAATCTGAAATTGTACCAACAAAACTTCAATTTTTCTTCTTACAAAAATATGGTTTTGAGAGGAAAATAGTTCGGGAATGACGTTCTGATGACTTGGAGGATGAAAGATGAAGCATATGTGACATCATCGGTCCAATCTCTGGTAAAAATTGTACTTTTCCATTTTATCCATATACCAATGATAAGCAAAGTTCTTTTTTTCTTAGCTTAGTTAAAACAAATACTATCATTCGGTTTACATATCTTTGTTATACTATTTTTCATTTTGAAGTACTATAACTATAGTCGTACACATAAAGCGGATAATCATCTAGTTAACCTTTAAACTGTTGCTTCATCAGCAGAGATAATTCGATGGGTGGCATTAGGAAATGGTAGAATATATCACATCATATCATCAATTCAATAGTTTATGATATATAAGAACAAACTTTGTTTTTAATTATCATGAGTTTTTTTTATTCAAATTTACTAGAAAAATCATTATGATTTTTTTTTGATACAAAACTACTTGAAAATCAATTATGCTTTTTTTATACAAATCTACTTAAGAACTCATGAATAAGCAATTGCTTGAAAACGAAGTGTAATCAACGGCAAATTCACTAAAAATATGAAATATCAAATAACCCCGGTTAAATATTTATATATTAAATTACTTGTATGTAAATGTTAATGAAACTTAGTAGCACAAGTTGCAAAATCTTTGATAATTACATTTTTGTTCATTGAAAGGGAGGTGTTCCCTAACAACATCCCAATTCCACTTGTTAGATTTAATACCATCTTTGGTAAATTTAATAAAAAAGTGTATATAAATTTTAGTAAGAACATAACCCGACCCGACCGGAGAAGTTTTGCTCTATATATCCCCCGAATCGACTAGGTTCTTCACATGACCGAAAACCCTAATTTCCTTCCTAAAATGGCGAAGTTCTTTGCATCTCATTGGTCTCGTTCATGGTTGCCTTGTGTAAACCAAAGCTATTCGACCCGACACTACTTCCTAAGATGTCTCAGTTCTTCACACGATTCAAGCTCGCGTTGCATAAACAAAAGCTGTAGCCTTTGTTTATGTAACGCGATATTTCTTCAGATGGTTAATGATATTTTTCATAATCTAGATCTAAGTTCTATTTGAATATGAGTTAGAAACATCTTTTAAATTTGAGTCCGATGACTGTTCTATCTTAGTCTGTTCCCGACGAGTCTTTTGCTCTTCTCAAGGTTGCAGTGTTTTGGGGAGTGATTTTGTTCGTCGTCGACATGACCAAAACCATAGTGAGAAAATGTCGTCTGCTGGTGGACTGGTTGTCTTCTTAAAGTTTTTCACTGATTCTACTCGATTTTACCAAATATGCAGATTCTTAGATTCGAAAAGATTCTACACCTAAATTTTGATAGACAATGTCATCAAATAGCGAAAAGATTGTAAATCTAGATCTGAATGCACAAAATCTATTCAATCATTAAACTAAATCTTAAAAAAAAAATCATGATAAACTAAGGCTCCAAATGGTTTACGAAGATGGAACAAAATAGAATTGTATGGATGGAAAAATTGGTTAGTGGAATAAAGAAGTTAAGAACAAAAATTTGTTCCACTCGTTACTCTCCTATTTTTTAGATGAATGTTTTCCACCAAATTTATTAACTCTTAATTATCATGAAATTTTTTTTATTCAAATCTACTAGAAAGTTCATTATGATTTTTTTTTTTTTGATACAGATCTACTTGAAAATCAATTATGATTTTTTTGATACAAATCTACTTGACAACTCATGTTTAAGCATTGGCTTGGAAACTGAGTGTAATCAATGGCAAACTCACTAAAAAGTATGAAATATCAAATAACCCCGGTTTAAAATATTTATATTAACTTAATTGTATGTAAATGTTAATGAAACATAGTAGCACAAGTTGCAAAATCTTTGATAATTACATTTTTGCTGTTAAGTGAAAGGGAGGTGTTCCCTAACAACATCCCAATTCCACTTGTTAGATGAGGTAAGATTTAATACCATCTTTGGTAAATTTAGTAAAAAAGTGTTTATACATTGGAATAATTGCAAAATTCATATCCATTAGATCTGATTTTTTCATTTTTTTTTTTTAAATAGTGCGCTAACTCAAATTTGAAAAACGATTTTTGGAATTCATTAAACTAACATTAATATCTAGTAGATTTGTTTTATTTTTCAAAAATGTCATTATAAGTTGTCCATTTGCAAAAATACCACTAACTATAGATTTTTAAAGCCTAACTCTTAAAATTATAAATCTTAAAGAATATTTTGGACCCTAAACCCTCAAAACTAAATTCTAATATAACATAATTAACCCAAACTAAATAATATAATAAGTAAATAATTTTGAAAAAGTGATATTTCTCAAAATTTCTCTTATAAATTTTAGTAAGATTTTTTTTTTTTAAATTACTTTGTTTTGCTTATATTATGCTTACATTTTCTGAAGTTTGTTTTATTCTGATCTTTTAATTAATTATAATATACTACTAGAGTTGTATTAGAAAATATTCCTGAATTTAATTAAAAACATTCTGATTCAGATTCATTAAAATTACGGTAACTTACCTAGTTTTAGGAGAATTAGTGTGTATGACCACGGCTTTGGTTCAACTTCGCTTCTTTTTTTGAATCTTGTATAGGTAGTTAATCTGGTCGTAATAGCTAGAAACAAATATTATTTAACAGTGACGACTGTGTGTGGTAGTCTTGGTCGATATATCATAATATACGTACATATAAGGGTTACAATGTATCATACAACACATATTTTTAATTCTATACCATTTCAGAGACGAGTAGTTACGTTATTATATGTTTAGAATTTTGTTTCGAATACTTCTTTTACATTTAATTAGTGTCTTGAGTTTTCGTGTGATAGAATCGTTGCTCAAGTATAATTCTGAAATAATATCATTCAAGTGTTTTACTTTTTATTAATTAGCACATCACAAAAACGTTTTTTGTCTTAATTAATTACCATTTTAACTCTTATTTGTTTATAGACGATTATGGAGACTCTCAAGGACGATCTGAAGATGAAATGCTTTATCGCTTGAGGCTGATGAAGACCGGACCGAGCTTCGCCTCGTCGAGAGGACCTTGAATACAGGCGTCAACACCAAGTTTCATCCAAGTCTTTTTTTCTTGTTTCCTTCATAATCTAGATCTAAGTCCTATTTGAATCTGAGTTAGAAACATCTTTTGAATCTGAGTCCGCTGACTGTTGTATCTCAGTCTGTTCCCGACGAGTCTTTTGCTCTTCTCAAGGTTGCAGTGTTCTGGGGAGAGATTTTGTTCGTCGTCGACATGACCGAAACCATAGTGAAAAAATGTCGTCTGCTGGTGGACTGGTTGTCTTCTTAAAGTTTTCCACTGATTCTGCTCGATTTTACCAAATATGCAGATTTTTAGATTCGAAAAGATTCTACACCTAAATTTTGATAGACAATGTCATCAAATAGCGAAAAGATTGTAAATCTAGATCTGAATGCACAAAATCTATTCAATCATTAAACTAAATCTTAAAAAAAAAAATCATGATAAACTAAGGCTCCAAATGGTTTACAAAGATGGAACAAAATAGAATTGTATGAATGGAAAAATTGGTTAGTGGAATAAAGAAAAATTATCATGAGTTTAATTATATTGTTTTTAATTACATGAGTTTTTTTTATTCAAATTTACTAGAAAAATCATTATGATTTTTTTTGATACAAAACTACTTGAAAATCAATTATGATTTTTTTATACAAATCAATTATAATTAAAAACAACATAGTTAACCCAAACTAAATAATATAATAAGTAAATAATTTTGAAAAAGTGATATTTCTCAAAATTTCTCTTATTTATTTTAGTAATTTTTTTTTTTAAATTACTTTTGTTTTGCTTATATTATGCTTACATTTTCTGAAGTTTGTTTTATTATGATCTTTTCATTAATTATAATATACTACTAGAGTTGTATTAGAAAATATTCCTGAATTTAATTAAAAACATTCTGATTCGGATTTATTAAAATTACGGTAACTTACCTAGTTTTAGAAGAATTAGTGTGTATGACCACGTCTTTGGTTCAACTTCGCTTCCTTTTTGAATCTTGTATAGGTAGTTAATCTGGTCGTAATAGCTAGAAACAAATATTATTTAATAGTGACGACTGTGTGGTAGTCCTGGTCGATATATCGTAATATATATACATATAGGGGTTACAATGTATCATACAACATATACTTTTAATTCTATACCATTTCAGATTCGAGTAGTTACGTTATTATATATTTAGAATTTTGTTTCGAATACTTATTTTACATTTAATTAGTGTCTTGAGATTTCGTGTGATAGAATCGTTGCTCAAGTATAATTCTGAAATAATATCATTCAAGTGTTTTACTTTTTATTAATTAGCACATCACAAAAACGTCTTTTGTCTTAATTAATTACCATTTTAACTCTTATTTGTTTATAGACGATTATAGAGACTCTCAAGGACGATCTGAAGATGAAATGCTGTGGTGACTTCCAGGTCATCGAAGGAAATTTGTATGAATTTAATTATCAATGAACAAAGTAGTTTAATTACCATGAATTTTGTTTTTGATACAAATCTACTTGGAAAAGTCATTATGATTTTTTTTGATACAGAACTACTTGAAAATCAATTGTGAAAAAATAATAAATAAATAAAAAACTACTTGAAAATCAATTATGATTTTTTTTTATACAAATCTACTTGAGAACTCATGTTTAAGCAGTGGCTCGAGACCTCGAGTCGCACTACCCATAATTCCAATCAACACTAGAAGGCGTGGTAGCGAGTTAGAGAGAAGAAAAACAAGAACACTCAAGGGCTTTGTAGGTTCTTTAGATCTCCTTCTTTAGCATACCAAGCCGGTATGATCTTGAGAAGGTGAGGGTAGAGATCTTTGTAAGAGTTTCTTATAGTTCCTTCTGCGACTCCAGTTGCCACCGATATATCTGCAAGGTTCAACATCAAAGATTATATTTTCAGTGAAAATTTGATGTTAGGTTGTTTCAGTTCACAAAATGTGAATGGAACAGACCTCGAAGAAGCTTCTTCTCATCAGAGAGCTGTGTTATGATGTATATAACCGCTGCTGCGATCGATATGGGGCTCCTCCTGCAACGGGTTAAAAGCTCCGTGTCAATTATATGTAAAAACCGATAAATACAGAAAACAAAAACGATAAGATGATAGTGGTTAATGATGTAACCTTATATCAAACTCCTCTGACTTTTGCACAGATTCTTGAGCCGCTTTCACTGTTTGGTTGGTCATACCAAGATTGGAGCAAAAACGTCTCTGGAGATTTACCAATCAAGTTAATGAAAACCACGGATAAGAACTGAAATTAAGGCACTAATTTAAGAAAAAACTCGCCATAAAATCTCCGGCGTGGATAGTTCCCATTTCAACTGATTGTCCGGATTCAAGCCCCAACTGTTTCACTATGTACTCTTTTGCACGACCAATCTCCTTCTTAGTAGCTCCATTGGCAACAGAACATATTTCTACACAATAGGTTTATGAAAAAAGGGAATGTTGGATAGTCTAAGAACAGATATACAATGATACTTTAGCTGTTTCGTACCCTTTACAGTTCGTGGCTTGTCCTCTTGCCGGCAAGCAATGTATAAACAGGCAGCTAGAAGAGCATCCTGATTTCTTCCTCTGCTTGATTTCTGATCCTCTACCCTTTTATATATCTCATTGGCTCGGTCCTGCCAAAAAACCATGACAAAACGTTTTGGACATGATTAAAAAAAGGAAAAGCATAGACACATAAGGATAGAATTTTACAAACATTGACAAGATAGATTTCCACGAAACCATCAGCGACTTTTAACAAAACAGAAATGCATTTCAAGCAGAGGCCGTAATAAGATTGGTCTTAAGAGAAAGAGAATACCTTGATGGTTGCAACAAGGCCCAACCTGGAGGAACACAAGATTTCATCAAATTAGTAAATTGCATTTTGTCAAGCATCCTTGGCTTACAGTGAAAACAATCTACAAGGCATTGAGCGAATTGATTATCGTAAAAATGGCAAGTAATGAGAGTTATTGAAGATTTAAAAATATAAGCAAAATCAAGTTTTCATTGAGCGAAAGAATGTATAGCGAAAAAAGTCGAGGTTTTTATTTCCAGTGACGTACATTTGCTTATACCCAATTATAAGATTCCTCTACCTCGAGCTTCTCTAGAAACCATAATTCTCAAATTTTCTGAGCACAAGCAAAAATTCGGATTCGAGAAAAGACTGAATTGCGACGCAATTGACTTGAAATTGAACTTGGGGGAAAACAAACTTGGATTCGTACCTATCAGCCATAGTAGCTATGGTCTTAAACGCGACAATGAGCCCACGATCAGGGTTAGATCCACGATTCTGCCATCGACCAAGTGAAGATGAGAGGAAATCGCCAGAGGCACCATTAGGTTTGGAAATGACGGTGGTAAGACCACCGTCTGCTAGAAGAGGATTCGTCGGACCACCGACACGAACAGGATCGTTATCACCGGACTCGTTTGCGAAGGTACGCCACTCAGAGGTTTCATCGATTGAGTGAGATTCGAGGACGAGACCACACTCGGAACAAACTGTATCTCCGGCTGAATGGTCGAACACAACCTCCGTATGTCTCTTACAGTCTGAACAAAACGCGTCACTCATTGCTTCTTCTCACAGAACAAAAACCCTTTTGACTCCGAATTCGACTATAATTACGAAAGTATGCCACTTTTCTTCTTCTTCTTCTTCTGCTTCCTTTGAAGTTTTCTTCTTCTTCAACAGATTTCCAAATATCTGAAAATGCGATGTAGCCGACTAAGGTATATATCCACTGTACACGTGTCGAATGATGATCCAACGGCTGATGATTCGTGGACTTGGACAATGCAGACATTTGACTTTTTGTGCGTGGTTTGGTCGGAAATGGAAGTGGAACATATGATAAATAGGCTTTCGAAATCATCCACTCTCTTACGGGTATTCTTCATTTCTTCTTCTTCTTCTCAATTTCTCTGGGTGTTGTTGCCTCTTAATATCTGTATCTTGTTGATTAGGTAGACAAGTGAATTGGGATTCTCTTGAGATTTTGTAAGATGAGAACATCCGATTTGCATTGATATGGTAGATAAGTGAATAAACATGTATCAAGTGTGAAGCTTTTTGTGTTGATATATGTGGGTTTGAACAATTAAAGACAGAAAAACTGGGGAAATCTTAAAAAGATCCGTATGGACAATGAAAGGGAAGGGGTAAGCTACATCCATCTCACTCTCCCAAAAATCCATATCACTTGGATTTATATCATTCCCTTATCACTTTTCTTTTTTGCTTCAATTACAGCCATCCGGGAGATGAAAATCCTCAAGAAGCTGCATCATCTATGGTCTTTGATCATGACTTGACTGATAGTCCTACATATATGAGATTCAAAGTTCCTCAGATCAAGGTATATTGCATGCCTAGATAGAGATGCCTTGTTGCAAAACCTATTTCTTCTAACTTTGTCTCACTTCTCCACATATGTTTAAAAAAAGTGTCACATGACTGGCCTTCGCTATTGTCATGTCAATCAAGTGCTTCACCGTGATATTAAAGGTGACTCACTATCCCAAACAAAATACACTCCCCTTTATTTGCTACTTAACCAATGTATTGATGCAGGTTCTAATCTCCTTACTGACAATAAAGGAAATCTTAAGCTTGCGGATTTCGGGCTTGCACGCTCGTTTTCTCATGATCACCATGAAAGAGAGAATAAGTCTTGCTTCTTTTTTGCATCTTCGTGTCTACTTAATGTATTGGTTATTGTTCTAGGCCCCCTGAACTGCCCACAAAATATGGACCAGCAATTGACACGTGGTCCGTTGGTTGCATATTTGCTGAACTTTTGAATAGGAGACCAATCGTGCCTGGCAAAACAGAGGTCAGTTTTTCATCTTTTGAACATCTCCGTTAGATGATTATTCACTAATTAACAGCATTTTACTCAATTGTTTCTTTCTCCAGAGTGAAGAATTGACTAAGATTTATCAACTTTGTGGATCACTTGATGAAAGCAACTGGCCTGGGGTTTCGAAGATGCCTTGGTATAACCAAAATGAAATCATTTCGGACCTTGAGGAGACGTGTGAGGGAGATCTACCAACAGAAGTATTATGCCATTGCAACACACTTTACTTTTGATACAGGAGAGATCTCTTTTTGGCTTTTTTCTATTGTACTATAGCTTTGATCACCATGCCCTTGAACTACTGGACAAGATGTTGGTGCTTGACCCGTCTAAGATACCAAACTAATATGAAATATTAGCAAATTGCAGAAACTAAGAGCTTCGTTCTTGAGATTTAAACATTAGTTACTTTTGGTTGATGCAGAGTACTTTTGGACTGATCCGTTGCCGTGTGATCCAAAGAAGTTAGCGAACTCTCTAAGTTTGTTATTGTTTTATAAAAAGTTCATCATTTGGTGCAAATGATCAGACAATGTTCCATGTCCTTGAAACAGTGTACCCAAATATGAATCATCACATGAGTTCCAGACAAAAATGAGGAAGCAAGAGATGCGTCATAATGAGGTCAGTCTCATGCCGCTTCACACTGGCTTGCCGGACCAAACCACTCTGTTAACAAGGCATCACCACTACTATCAAAAGCCCCATGGTGGTGCACCTGGTCCAAACCGGTACCATCCTAGCGGAAACCAAAGTGGAGGTTATAACAATCAGAGCCGTGGAGGTTACAGCTGCGGATCATTTCCTTTACAAGGCCGAGCACCATAGCAGTGGCTATGGTGTTGAACTGCCTAACTAGTCTCAAAGTGGTGGTCTGTGTGGAAGAGGACAGAATCCAATGGGTGGTGCTAAAATCCAACAATATGGATGGCAATAGTAAAGAGAGAGCTCAAAGACTGTCTTGCTATCTGAACCAATTTATAACAAGCTTTTAGTTATGTAAACATGTAATTTGGAGACTACGTACCTAACTCTTGAACATGTGTAAGCAAGACCTGATCAAGAAGTAAATGGTGAGATAGAATCTGAAAAAAGTAGAAGAAAATAAACTCTCTATGTTGTTCATCTATAGTAGTTGATCAAGAAGTAAATGATGAGAAAAAAGTAGAACAGATCAAAGTAGCTGTTTCCTTGTGTCTTTGGGTTGAACAAGTCTTGTGGAAATAGCGCAGAGATTGAGGCCTATCTATCTTCTTCTCTCTAATCTCAAACTGCATTGTCTTTGCTCCTCACTTTGTTTTTCCTTCATAGTCCACCACCATCGAGTCGTCACCATCATCGTCTTCATCCTCAACATCGACGTGGTCATCCTCCAAGAAACACATCACCAACCACCGTACCAGGAACCCAGTTCCTCATACGCTCCACAAGAAGCCCTTGTGGGTATCTAAGTGAGCTGAAGGACCATTCATTGATGAGAGCTATCAGATGATTGGCTCTATCATGAGTCAATTCAGCGACAAGAGAGACAACCTGGCCACCATCATCGACCAAAGCAGACATGTGAGCATCACCTCCACATGCGGAGAAAGATCATTACGGGGGCTCCAGGCGTGTATTCAACCGCGTTGGTTGACCAGGCATTGGTGAGATGATTCCACCGAGGGATTGTAAGCCGCGCAGCTATCCACCGAGGGATTGTAAACCGCAGAAACTTATCAACGTTTTCGGGTGTACAACATGTTGAAATACTTCATAAAAGCTTCTGAAAGAAAGAACAAACTTACTCCAATGGCCAGAGCTATTGTCTGAATTGAATGATCCCGTCAGAGCGCTAGTTCTTTGGCTCGGAGACATTTGTAAATGGCACATGCCTATCCAAGGTTTTGTTTGAGAGATAGATACACTTGAGCTAGTAGATCTTGCTTCTCCTAAATAACGCAAAGATTATCCCTAAATGTTAAGAGAAAATGCAGAGTGCAATACTGCAAGAAATGCAGTTCCATTATTACTGCTAGTACAAGAAATTCATATATATGTGTGATACATGCGGAGTAGTTACCTACTGCTTTTCATTCAGATATTTCTGTGGGTTTCTCCTCAGACTCTGGTTCCCGTAAAGTAAGTAAGAGTCATGTCCTGTGACATTTATAGACGATAAGCAATTGAAGAAACAAGAAAGTATCTTCATCTCCTTCCAGACTCATGTTGTTTGCTTTCCTTAGATTCCCAAATAGACCGTATTGTACACAAAATCGATTTTCGTTTTTAAAAGGCCATGTTCGATGTGCTTGAACTCAAGACTAGTCATGTTTGGTATGCCTGGACTCATGACTGGCCATGTCCGAACCAGAGTCCGTGTTTGGTTGGTGTTGTCATTGTTGTAGTCTTGTAGACTTGTTTATGTTCATATATCAGTAAGTTACATTAGGGTCATTATTTGCATACAGTGACCCCATAAAATTTATAAATTTTTGTTTGTGCATTTGTTTAGTTAGTGGCATTTGGATGATTTGGTTTTAAACTTGAGTGATTGACCCCCATGACATGTGTTCAACGACCCTTGCTATTTGCACCTTTTTAAGTATTTTTTCATCTAATTATTGGTTTGTTTTAGTGTTAACAAATATTGACCCCAATCAAAAGAAATCTTGGCTCCGCCACTGTTTGCATATACAATGAACCAAATAAAAATGGTTTACATAAAGATCTCTAGGGTCGGTAATTCGGTATAACCGTATACAACAAACCAAGTTGCTCTATTCTTTGAATACGGAAATATCGATATGGGTAAGTAGTGTTACAACCTTATTATCAAACTCATAATTACGTGTTCATTAACTAACTATGTTGCCAAAAACGGGCTGAAAAATTCCAGGCCCACTAAACCCACTTACAAACTTAATAGTGTCTTTCCTTTTTTTCCTATATCTGTTGTGTGTATAAATAAGCTCTTGCGAGGGAAGGAGCAAGCAAAATCTTAGGTTTTGGTTTTTGGCCGAAGGCGACACCGAAAGGGTTTAGGAAACTTATCACAGAAAGAATGGCGTTTGCGGCTCTTGGGCAGTTGAATATGGAGGAGCCACCTCCGGTTTGGGGATCTCGGACTGTGGATTGCTTCGAGAAGCTAGAACAGATTGGCGAAGGAACTTACGGGTACTGTGTTTTGTTGATTTACTGAATTGGGATTCTTAGATTTTTTACATGGGATTTTGCATGCATGATTCTCGTGTGCTTGATATGGTAGATAAGTGAATAAAGCTATCTATTCCTTTTTCTTCTCATTACAATCAACTAGTGTTGCTTTTGATTTGGCAGTCAAGTGTACATGGCTAAAGACAAAACAACCGGTGAAATCGTGGCTCTTAAAAAGATCCGTATGGACAATGAAAGAGAAGGGGTAAGCTACATCCATCTCACTCCCTACTAGCTTAGCTTTTCTTGGTGAATCCAAATATAATTCCCTTTTCTTTTCTGCTTCAAGTTTCCCATTACAGCAATCCGGGAGATCAAAATCCTCAAGAAGCTGCATCATCAAAACGTCATCCATTTGAAAGAGATTGTTATTTCCCCTCGTCGAGACACGGACGATCAAGGCAACCCAGGTTAGTCTGTACAACTAGTGAACTAGATAGGATGGATCTCTTGTTAAAGCTTGTGTCTTAATTTGATCCTGTTTCTAGATAATAACCAATACAAAGGTGGAATCTACATGGTCTTTGACTACATGGATCATGACTTGACTGGACTTTGTGATCGTCCTACACACATGAGATTCCAAGTTCCTCAGATCAAGGTATATTGCATGTGCCTAGATAGAGATGCCTTGTTGCAAAAACTATTTCTTCTAACTTGGTCTCACTTTTCCATAAGTGTTACATGAAGCAACTGCTCACTGGCCTTCACTATTGTCATGTCAATCAAGTGCTTCACCGTGATATTAAAGGTGACTCATGACTCTCCCAAACAAAATACATTGTTTACGGTTTGCTTCCGTCGACTTTATTTGCTAGAGTTAAACCAATGAGATGATATATTCTTGATGCAGGTTCCAATCTCCTTATTGACAATAAAGGAAATCTAAAGCTTGCAGATTTCGGGCTTGCACGCTCATTTTCTCATGATCATAATGGAAATCTTACAAACCGTGTCATCACATTGTGGTATAGGTATGCATACTTGAAGCTACTCTATACATACATGAAACAGAGAATAAGTAAGTCTTGCTTATCTTCGTGTCTACTTAATGTGTTATTGCTCTAGGCCTCCTGAATTGCTACTCGGTGCCACAAAATATGGACCAGCGATTGACATGTGGTCGGTCGGTTGCATATTTGCTGAACTCTTGAATGGGAAACCAATCTTGCCTGGCAAAACAGAGGTCAGTTTTGAACAATTGACTAAGATTATTTGTTACAACTTGCTAGATGATTATTCACTAACAACATTGTTTCTTTCTCCAGAGTGACCAATTGACTAAGATTTATGAACTTTGTGGATCACCTGATGAAAACAATTGGCCTGGGGTTTCCAAGATGCCTTGGTATAACCAAATGAAATCACCTCGGACCTTGAAGAGACGTCTGAGGGAGATCTACCCACAGTAAGTATTATGCCATTATGTAGTTTCCTTCGATACACGATAGATCTCATTTTGGCTTTTTCTTTTGTATAATATAGCTTTGATCGCCATGCCCTTGACCTACTAGATAAAATGTTGGCGCTTGACCCGTCTAAGGTACCAAACTAATCTGAAATATTAGCAAAGTGTGCAGAAATCAAGCGCCTTAATTAGTTCCTTAATTGGTTGGTACAGAGAATATGTGCAAAGGATGCTCTTGATGCAGAGTACTTTTGGACTGAACCGTTTCCGTGTGATCCAAAGAGGTAATCGAGTTCTCTAAGTTTGTTATTGTTTATCAAAACTTGTTTGGTGCATATGACCAAACAATGCTCCATGTCCTTGAAACAGTCTACCTACATATGAATCATCACATGAGTTTCAGACAAAGAAAAAGCGGCAAGAGATGCGTCAAAGTGCGGAAGCTGCCAAAAAACAGAAACTGCAGCATCCGCAACACTCTCGTTTGCCTCCGCAGCAACACGGTGTTGGTCAGTCTCATGCCGCTTCACACTGGCCTGCCGGACCAAACCATCCAATGAACAACGCACCACCACCTCAACTACCTGCTGGTGGACCTAGTGGCCACCACTACTATCAAAATCAACGTGGTGGTGCACCTGGTCCAAACCGGTACCATCCTAGTGGAAACCAGAGTGGAGGTTACAGCAGCGGATCATTTCCTTCACAAGGGAGAGGTGCACCATATGCCGCCGGACCTAGCGGTGGCTATGGTGTTGGACCGCCTAACTACTCACAAGGCGGTGGTGGTGGTCAGTATGGAAGAGGACAGAACCCAACGGGTGGTGCTAGAAACCAACAATATGGATGGCAATAGTAAAGAGATAGCTCAAAGACTGCCTCGTCATGATGTGGTCTTGGCTTCATGTCTTGAATCATTTTAAAATACGTTTTAAGTTATCTAAACATGTAATTTGGATACTACGTACGTTCCTAACTCTTGTACATCTATCTATTACTGAATAAAAAAATTGAATAATTCCAATCGGATATAAGCAAGAACTGATCATCCGAATTGAAATGCACAGAACAGAAGTAATCTCCATGCCCACACAATCATATGAACTTACTAAACTAACCTAAGATGTCACGAATTTTGTTTTCTCATGAACAACAACAAAAAACTACGGTACGTACATAGAAGTTTCTCTGTTGTTGTTTAAAAAGTTATAATTAAAAAATATATATATTATAATTATTTCAGATTTAAAAATCATAATTATCTATACAACAAGCTCAAAATTGACATATGAACCAACACATGTAAGCAAATGATTAAGACAAGTATTTCATTTTTTAAACATAATGCACTATTTTGATTTTGGTTGATATCCATGAGGATCTCTCCTCTTTGGTAGTATTTTTATCATATCTATCATTTTAATTTTGTCTAATAGAACAAAATTATTATTTCGTAGACTACAAAATTATGAAAATCATCGCTCGTCACCATGGTATTCTTCTCACCACATGCGATCTAATAGTATTTGCGATGTTGATGAATTTGATAAATATTTTCGATCATATGACTCATGATCATTCGTCTAAAAGTGGATATGGTTAACTTTCACAATTTCCAATAAAGCAAAATCTCGGTCTTCAATGATCATCTTTACGTACTTATAACTAATCATATTTTTGAAAATATTCAATTATCAGTTGGTTCAACATACATAACTAAAAATCACACGAGGCAATCAAATATGCACGCCAATAATATACTGTCAAGAGCTTTACATTTCTTCGAGCTTGGTCTAAAGTGGATCACGATACTTTATATTGACGTTAGCTCATGAATTTAGATACAAACATTAGACACAATATATTTCTAACATGTTATATTCAAGATCCTATCATTCGCTATTTGTATTTTTCGTTCTTATTCTAGAATTTTCGTCCACCAGTTTTTTGTTCTTAAAATTTTATTTAGACTATTTTTTTGCCCACCAACTCTTTGGTTTTGGATGGACGATCCTTGGGATTTTATTATTATTTGTGGGAGTATATAATAATCCCTGCATAAAATTCTTGGGATTATAGTTTTCATGAGACGACTTTAATTATATCAAATATTGTATCTATCGGAATATGTCATGTTGTATTGTATCAAAAAGCTATTCTTTCTGTTCCAAAATAGTTGTTATTTTAGGTTGTTTTACAAATATTAAAAAATTATATTAAAAAATTGTTTTATCCTAATTAATACAATGTTTTATTTAATATGAATAATTAAGCTTAAAAATAAAGATAAAAATAAAAAAAATAGTTATAAATATGTATTGAAATTGTAAAATGACAAATCATATATAACAGAAAATTAAAACATAGAATGACAACTAATATAAAATGGAAGGAGTATAAGACTATATACTTTGCTATGCTTATTTTGGTATCTATTGGAATATGTCATGTTGTATTGTATTTGACCGGTAAAGAACGCCTCCATTGCTTATTTGATAATTTCTTCCTTTGACATGACATTCTATATTATTTTCATAGTATAATAATGTCCAATAATTTGAAATTCTTTATTCTTAATCAGCCATTCCTACTAGTAGATTAGTCTCATCAATTATTTCAACGTATAATTTAATCCATAAACAACTTTTCTATCCCGATGGCAGTCCTTATGCTATGACAACGTATTTTTTGGACTTTTATGAGTTGAAGTTTGAACCATAAACTAGTTCCGGGTCATGCAGTCTTTTTACCCAAAATAAAATAATTTATTTCCACAAAATTGTTAATCTAAATTAAAGATCACAATTAGCTGGAACTCACGCAATAAGATTGTGCAACATGCCAGATAGAATACATTTTTTTAAGCAGAGAAATTATCATTTTTGTGCGTGTGTGTCTAATTACTAGATTAATTTTTTCTCATTTTAATTGTTGATAAAGACATAAATTCCCATATAAAGAAAGAAGAATATGTCATTGATGGGATGATTTCAACTAAGTCGCGTATATATTAATATTACTAATAATTAGTTATTTTACCAAACATGATTTAAGGAAAAGGAATCTTGTGATTCAAGCAACGTATAAGAGCAACTCAAAAGATGGGTTTGGCCAAAGTCCCTTTCTCAATCTCCCACACGTCTCCCCTATTCCTCTTTCTCTCTGTTTCGACGAACACAGAAGAAACACCTCAAGACTTACTATCTCTCTCTCTCCCCTACTTTATCTCTCTCTCTTCCAAAGAATAGTATGCTAGTTAACTTCTCTCTCTGAATAAGTATACTCTGTTTTCAAAAGCAAACCTTACAACAATACCCACAAAACGTCTCTCTCTCTCTCTCTCCACTACTTGATCTTTCTGCTCTCTTTCTATCAGTTCCTATACTCTGGATAGGCCTCTCTCTCTCTCTCGCTCTATATGTTTTTCATCTATATTACTTGATCAAGAAGTAAATGGTGAGGCAGAATCTGAAAAAAGTAGAACAGATCAAAGTAGACGAATCTACAAAACTGTTTCCTTATGTCTTGGGGTTGAACAATTCTTCTGGGAATAACGCAAAGAGATCGAGGCCTACGCTTATCTATCTTCTCCTCTTCTCTCTTATCTCAAGTTGCTTCGTCTTTGCTCCTCACTTCCTTTGTTTTCCTTACCCTCCTGCTCTGTTTCTCATCGGTATGATTCTTCTATCTTGTACTACAAGTAAAATCACTTGTGTCCTTTTGTTTTGTTGTTGTCCTAAACTACTTTCATATGTTTTTACAGATTCTTCTATCAAAGAGATTGAAAACCAGGTTCCTCAGAACGATACCGAAGCTCCCCTGACGTCGAAAAATGGTTAGTTAGTACTTAATCCTCTGTTTCTTATTGGTCTTGGAACATCAAGCAAGAAGATTCTTAGTGTTTCATCTATGGTTATGATGCAGAAGAGATTATCTTGTGTGACAGAACCGGTTATCGTTCAGACATATGTTTCATGAAAGGCGATATCAGAACGCACTCTCCTTCTTCCTCGATCTTTCTCTACACCTCGAATGATCTCACCAATCATGTCTTGCAAGAAACTATCAAACCCTACACCAGAAAGTGGGAAACTAGTATAATGGAAACCATCCCTGAGCTGAAACTTGTAACAAAAGATGTGAAGCTTTTTGGTGATAAGCGTAAGTGCCAAGTGATCCATGAAGTACCTGCCGTGTTATTCTCTACCGGAGGATATACCGGAAACCTCTATCATGAGTTCAACGATGGGCTTATTCCTTTGTATATAACATCTAAAAGTTTCAACAAAAAAGTTGTCTTTGTGATTGCTGAGTATCACAAGTGGTGGGAGATGAAGTATGGAGATGTTCTTTCTCAGCTCTCTGATTATCCTCTTATTGATTTCAACAAAGACAAGAGAACTCACTGCTTCAAAGAAGCTATTGTTGGTCTTAGAATCCATGGTGAGTTAACAGTGGATCCTTCTCTGATGCAAGATGATGCAACAACCATCAATGAGTTCAGAAATCTACTTGATCAAGCTTATAGACCTCGAATCAACAGATTGGACAGCGAAGAGGAGCATCGGTTCCACACAAAAGCAGCCAAGAGGAGAAAGTCTCAAAGACCAAAACTAGCATTGTTTTCAAGAAGCGGTTCTCGAGGGATAACAAACGAGGATCTGATGGTGAAATTGGCTCAGAGGATCGGGTTCCAAGTCGAAGTTTTGAGACCCGACAGAACAACGGAACTAGCAAAGATTTACAGAGTGCTGAACTCAAGCCATGTCATGGTTGGTGTACATGGAGCAGCCATGACTCATTTTCTGTTCATGAAACCTGGAGGTGTCTTCGTTCAAATCATTCCATTGGGGACAGATTGGGCAGCAGAGACATACTATGGAGAACCGGCAAAGAAGCTCGGTCTAGACTACGTTGGTTATAAGATTCTTCCGAAAGAGAGCTCATTGTATGACAAATATGATAAAAACGATCCCATTCTAAGAGATCCCAGGAGCATCACTCAGAAAGGATGGCAATTCACAAAGGGTATATACCTAACCAACCAGCAAGTAAGGTTAGACCTCCGGCGATTCAAGAAGGTTTTGGTTGATGCGTATGCAAAATCCACTAGCTGACCTGAAATGGGTTTTTGATACTCTTTCTTCCTGCTGTATAGTTTACACAAACAATAGAATTGCAAAATTTACTGTAAAGATTTTAACGAAACCGTAACATAAATGAATTCAATTGTTTAAGAGACACGAACAACAAAACTGTTAAGGATGACTCTAAGCGGCATCTGTGTTACAGTCGAGAGCCATCTAATGAGTTCTTATTTACTCTGAAGAAAAGAAAAAAAAAAAATCATCCTATTGAATGGACATTATTGAAGTGTAGATGCTGAAAAGACTTTCAGTGAGAACTGAGAAACTATGCTTCGAGCAAAAGCAAGAGAAGGTGTTTTTCTTCAATAGCCTTAAGCTCATTTCTTCTCTATCATTGATGATGAACGCATAGGTGGTGGTGGTGTTTTTGCATTTCTTGCACCATTTACACCTATAAAAACAAAAAGAAACCAAAAGGTCTGATATTCATTTTGTTACAGTGAAAAAGTGTATAGTTATGGTAAAGATCTCTCTATCTTACCATTCTCAATTGGTTTTCCTCCTATAGAGGATCTACGAGATCTTCCTGGTCCTGTTGGAATAACACCAGTGAGTGATTGCCTTCGCACTGTCTTAGTGTTGCTTGTGTTTGGCGACTTGATATCACTAGTAAAAGTATTCGAAACTCCAAGAGGTGACCGTGGATTCACAGAGATGTTCTCTTTTCTGTGGTAACAAAAAGGTTTTTTCAGTAAACCTGTAAATGCATAATATCATCACCATCATAAACAAACAATCTTTGTTCATACCTCTTCTCTGAACCATTGATCAGCTTTCCGATTGTCCTCAGTGACTTCCGTATTTGTGAGCCTTTTCCATTTGTTCTAGAATCCACAGAAATGATCTGTATCTCAGCTCTTTTATCAGGTGTTTGCAAAAGCTGGAGCTGAGGAATGCTTGTTCTGCCATCTACTTTCACTGCTCTGTTTTGATAAGAGCTTGGAGGACTCCGCGGATTCTTGAGCTGGTGCACTTCCACGGTGAGATCTCCTTTACCGCATTCTTCGGTTTTACAGGACTTTGGACCCTCCAAGCTCAATCTTTTTGCACGACGAGAGGCCAAAGGTGATTTAACACCTTTTCTGTCTCCAAGGTTTGCCTTTGTGTTGCTACAGTTTTCGATGCTTAATCTTCTTAGACGTGGAGGAGTTCTCTCTGCTGTTGCGATCGGTCTGCTGAAAGGAGATTTTATATCCTTTGCTCCACTGTAGGAAACATTGTTCCATTCTTCATTACCCAAAGCCTTCTTCAGGTTTTCAATCTGAAATAAAAATACCAAAATTGTTTGTTGGCTCACAAAATCTAATGTCAAAGCTTACTAAACCAATATAAGTTTCATCTTTACAAACCTGCTCCTTGAGATGAATAACCTCTCTAGTCTCTTTGTGTGCACGAGCAGCTCCTAGTTCAACTGTTGAAACCCTTTGCGCGAATTTCAGAGTACTAATAGTTTCCCCAAAAGAGTCTTCCTCAGGACTCAAATGAGCAAACATCAAGGTTTTGGCTTGTCCTCCTGAAATGAAGTCATATAAGAAATTCAGTGAGTATCTTTTGTACACAAAACAGAGAAGGAAGAATTCTTCACTAAGATATGAGCACCTAATGAGTCTTGAAGTAAAAGAGTCAGCTTGCTGTTTCGGTAGGGAATGTGAGAATTCTTCTGAGCCAATGCAGAAATTACATCTCCGAGACAAGAAAGAGATTTGTTGATACACAGTGCTTCCTTGAGTCTATCTCCTGTAACCTCTGATTTATCTACTCTCTCGCTCCCTGCAAGATCCACCAGATGCAAGCAACTGCGGAGGGTACCCCCAGATGTGTCTCTCCCGCGTACGTGCACCATAAGAATACTACAAAAACATAAAAAAAAATTTAGATCACAAAGCAGTAACTCAATAATTCCAAAAGTGTCGTTTTGACTTCTGAACCTGTGAGACCGACTGCTTCGATTGTTCATAGATGTGGAACCAACAGCACGGTTCACCTCACCAGCCTCCATCAGGCGAAGGACATCCATTGTAGAATTCACAGAATGCATTGTCGCATCGGGAAGACTCAAGCCATCATCTTCGCTGGAACAAGTCCGAATATCTAATGTACACTTTAGTCAAGAAGAACACTAAGTCGATCCATGTGAAATAGATAAACAAATAAATTCAAGCAATTTCTTTCTCATGGTAATTTAATTTGTAGTTTCAGCTGCCACGAAAGGATATTTGGTGCAGGAGGAGTTTTCCGCAAGAAGGTCTCTGACTTGTTCATTGTAGATTTCTACCATTTGAACGTATATCTCATATGTCATCATGTCCCTTCTTTTGTCACATATCAGAAAGAGATCGCTGAGAGCTAGATAGTTAATTCCCATTTCAGTAGCTGATCTGCCTGGAGGACCACTCTGCATCAAGGAAGTACATATGATAAGTAACTACATACGCAGAAAGGCAAGAAGATGCTCTAGTTTGTAGAACAATTCTCACCATCGTGTATGTCTTCCCCGATCCTGTTTGGCCATACGCAAAAATACAGACATTGTAACCATCCATCACTGATCTGATTAGTGGTTGTGTTTCTCTGAAGACATCATCTGCACACATGAAAAAAAAAGTTTCAAAGATAGTTTACTGATAAGTTTCAAGCTCACAGCTTTTGAGTAGTTGCAAAGTTACCTTGAGTTGCTGTTGGACCAAATACTTGATTAAACTGAAACGTTTTCCTCGCATCTTTCTGTTGCTTTGATGGATCCACAACAATCAACGAGCCATCTTTTCCTATATAATCTATTACTCCTTTTATTTCACTATTGAAGATTGGTCTAACTCTGCAGTACACTCTTATATTCCCTGCATATATCAAGACATGGCATTACGACCTTTTTACAAAGAGCAAAACTTGTGTTGACTATTTCCTACCTTTAAGATCTTGGACCATGTTATATAACTTTCTGTTCTCTTCCACCACTTTGTAATATCCTTGAGCTGCTGATGACATCTCTTGCATCTGATTCCCTGTGCATAAGAAGCATATGACACAAAAATTGCATTTGAAACCAGGAAATGAGATTGTAACAAAAAATGAAACCTCAGAAAAGAAACTAACCTAGTTCCATAAGATCTCTTTGCAAATGAACCTGGAATTCCTTAAAATCCTGCTTCGTTTTTATAAACAAGGTCTTGAGAACCTGAACAAAGAAAAACACACCTGGATTAGAACACAGAGTAATGCATATGACTTCCTTTTAAAAGGCTTACGTAATGTATAGGACTTCTGATCAAACTGTAAAACATACATACTGCCTTTGGTAAGAAAGAACATGACAGAAAAATAAGAAATGAAAGTCGAAAGGTGTTGACAGAAAGAGAATCATGCATAAGTATTTTTCCCAAAGAGTAGTAGAACTTCATTAAGACAGATTAAATGCAAACGTACCTCGAGCTCCTTCTCTTGTGTTTTCAGTAACCGCTTATGGTTGTAGTTTGTTTTGTGTAGGAGACTTCTGCTGGACTGAGCAAGATATATTCAACAATTTGTTAGCATAAACTTAGATATTAAAAACTTTAAACAGTCGTGGAGTAAAGAGAGCTGTCTAAGATTGAGCAACGGAAACCAGAAAGGTAAAGAACAGAAGAAAAATATAAGATCAGTCACTAGTAAATTCATAACCAGAGCACTATTTAAAACTTGAGAACAAAAGACATGGAAAGGGCTGAGGAACAGAAGATGTTAATTGTTCTAAAAGTAAGAGTTTCATGTCACAGGCATTAGAGAGAAAAAGCATACATGGTCTTCTTCAAGGCCTGGTAACTCCTCCAGAGGTATGGATCTTAAGTCTGATGGTTTCAGTGTACCTTCGTTAAGTAAATTCTTGAATACTGATTGAAGCTGTATATAAATATAGGGCACAAATATGATCAGTGTCAGACAATCTATCAAGCAGTGTTGAAATATAATACTTGCCTAATCAGAACAGATCATCACAAGGCACATCAATTTTCTATGTTCTAAACTTGTATCTAATGCAATCGCTATCAGTAACAAATCTAATATTAATGAGGAAAGCAATGAATTGGCCTTTAGGATATTGAATACAAGGAACTCCATTTATAGTATTTAGTGAGATTTCAATTTCCATAACAAGTCAAATACTCAACTAGAACACTCACCTCTGGAAATCTTGAGATGATTTTCTCGAAATTTACTCTAGAATTCTGCAATTCAAAGAACGTAAGCAAATGAACAAAGATGATTTGACTGTTACAGTAAAAACATATGAACAAATTCATAGAAAAGTGAGGCAGAACATTTCAACTTACCTCACTGCCATTCTTAAGTGAAAGAAGATTCTCATCAATATTTTCCTTGGAGCTGAATATGTGATCGGCAAACAACTTGGCTATCACTGCAAGTATCCAACCGGTGTAAGAGAGTAGTAAAATGTTTTATACGTATATCATGAAGAAGCATGGATCATACCTTTGAGTTGATCAGATTCACCATCTGCGCAATCGTCTCTATCACGAACTGAGGACATGTCTAAATGCCTAGACGTTTTGGAAGCACTAAGTGGATGAAGCTTAGGTGCAGAGAGCTGAAACGTTGGTGTTTTGAGGTGCTTGTATAACCCATTACTACTGCTAGTGATCTTGCACTCATGGTATGCCTTAAGTCCTAAAATGCAATCCACAACCTTGGTCACAGAACCAGACTCTAGATTATCCTGTGACATTAGTAGTTCAGTTACTACTTGAAAGCTTATAAAGAGATTCAAACCATTAAACAAACATAAGAAACAATTCTCCAAATGTGTTACCTTTTCAAGATCAGAAGCTTCAAATCCTGGAAGCCTTAACTGTTCTAAAGCCACAAGAAAGTTCCTCACATTCTCAAAATACTGATAAGCTTGAGGAAGTTGATACTCTCGGTTAAACGACTGCAATTGCGAGTAGTTCTCCACAACCTTTTAAGTTAAAGAATCAAAACCCAAATCCAAAGTCTGATGAATTTCGAACAATCAATTCGAGTCGGAAGAAAAAAAGAGTACCTTGGGAACAGCTCCTGGGTGGATCTTGTTGATAGCATTGCAAAGTATCAAACCATTTCTCAAGCAAGAAATAAACTCCTTCTCCGATGGCTGACTCGGTATACCGAGTTGACCCACTACAGATTGAAGCCATTGTACGGCTTGAAATCTTCTCGCCGCTGCAACAATTTTCAAATTAGCCAGAAAACACACAACTTTTTCCCCGAATCAAAGAGAAGAAGAGAGTCAATTTTACGAACCGGCTTCTTCGGCTCTTCTTGATGCCAAATTAAACTCATGCAACCCAGTTCTCACGCTCGTCATTACAGTCCAATTACTTCCTGAAAAGGAATGATTCACCGATCAAAATCAATGCACATTCAAACAAAGAAAATAATCAGACAAGGAAACAAATCGAAGAGATCAGAGTTACCACACAGATCAAACCCTAGAAGAAGCAAACGAAAGTACTCGTCTTCTTCTTCTTGATTCGCTTAGGGTGTTTTGTTTATAATGTTTCTCTTCGCTTTCTTTCGTTTTCTTTGTGGTTCTCTGGTTCGGATATTTAGGATCGGATCCAAACCTGGGCGAGAAAATTGTAACGTTAACTCTTTTACTGTGTTTGAATTCAAAAAATGGAGTGGAGTAATCCTATCCGTCCGATTCGCTAATGTGTCAACGGCCTCTAATTTCTCGAAGATGGTACAGCAATTTTGATTTAATTGGGTTCAGATTTGTTAGTTATGCTCATTTGTGGGAAATAAATAATATCATTTTTAATTAATCATCACGATTTTCATATACCACAGCCAAAAATTTCAGAAAGAGATAAAAAGTAATAAATGTTTTTTGTTTTTTTTTTTGGGTGTTCTCCTATCATTTGTAGAAATGTAGGGATTAGTTTCTATCAAACGTCATTAAAGATAAGTTTTTTTTCTTTCCAAAAATGTAACGTTTTCTGCTTTTGATTATTGTTAATCTTAGAATTCCAATTACAACATTTGCAGAAAACAGAGAAATTCCACTTCGACTTGACACGGTGAACATCCATTTCAGTACCCTTTTCGGTCAACTAACAAATTTCTGTCCATATACTCTGTTTCTCTGTAGTTTCATTTGCTTTGAGGGTAGCACCCAAATGCTATTTTACTATTAACATGTTTAGCCATGCAGTCAAATGTTTCTTCAGTCGCCGTGATCGTGATCCTTGAAACGTATGATTCTATTGATGAACAGCCTTTCACGCCGATATCTAGCAGAGAAAAACACAAGATTTCAGAATGTATGCTGAAAATTCCATTAATTGTTGAACTTGAAAGTACATTTTTCTGTATAGTCGAACAAAAAAGAAGACCGTAAAAAGTCTGTTTACTGAAATGGATTTTGTGGTTGTCATAGGAAAGGACTTACATGACGACGGCTGAAAGACAGAAGCAAAGGAAACCAATGGCGAAATGGAGAGGAAATGTCGCCCAGAAATCTTATGGCTAAGAAGGGTTTTCTCTGAGATGAGAGTGGTTATGCCTGAAAGGATAAGAATATGCCAGCCTAAAGGAAAGCATTTGCGAAACGAGAATGAAGAAGTGCCCTGCAAGTATTGCTACATAAAAAACGGTAATTATCGGTACATAATATATAAGATCAATTAAGTATACCTGGAAGTATTGTTGGATGAAATGCCCTGAACAGATGATCCTCATAATCATATCTTTTATTAAAAAAGAGTCAAGAAGACAAAAAGAGATGAACAGAAGCTGATTCAAGTTGAAATAGTTACATTTATATGTGGGTGAAGGATACTCATGGAATTCGCCAAGATTAAACCTATTGCTCCTAAAGATCTTATCAACAGAATATTTAATACGATGTAGATCAATGAAAATACAAGCAACATGTCATTTGAGCGCTTTAGTTGATTCTCGTCTCCAACTGCATGTAAAAATGCTTCGGACGTTTCTGACAAAACAATTTTAAAAGGAACAAGACTGAAAAATGCAACGAGTAGCCACAAAATCAAGAAGCTCGATTCTAGCAAACAAGTCAATAAGCATTAAGTAAATCTAGATATGGTTACTAACCGTTCATGGCCAGGACGATGATGTAGAGACAATAAATCTGTAGTGCCAAGGAAGCTTCTCCATCGCTCCATTTTTCACCATACAACAATCTGATGAGAGAGTACGAATAACTCGGGCCAAATGCCATAAATATAAGACCTAAAAAATCACAGGATGTTATCGAAAATTAAAGTCAAAAGTCTTATATACATTGAGGAATAAAAACAATTGAGGATCTGGAATGAAGTTGGAAAGCGCCAGGTTTTAGGGACTGATAAAAGACATTAGACATTAGGAGTAGATTTTTTTACTGCAATAGATAGAAATATACCTATTAATATTACAAGCTTTAAGGCCTCGGTCAGGCAAATTCCAAGTTTTTTTCTCCTTTGCTTGTAATCACCTGTCAAGAAAGAGAGAGATAGAAACCATATATGGTAATGAACTTTAAGAAACACCAGGCGTACAACTAAACTTCCTGGAGTTTTAGAGAATTTGTGTCAAAATATTTATATGCTCTCTTGACGATATATAATACACTCTGTAGCCATGGAAATTTTGCATTTTTTCACCAAAAAGACTTGCCTAGTTTGTCGGCGATCCCATAAACAGCCTGGTTATAAGGTGTATCTAACCATACAAGGACCAACTTTTCACCTTCTTGGAGGATCAACTTTCAGAAGGACTGAAAAGTAAATAGCATACACATCTTCGAGAGCTGTTTATCGAAATCCATGAAGTTCCCAGGTCTGTGACAAATATTGTTGAACATTATTGTAAATGAATGAGTTGATTGGAGCATATCAAGAGTTAAGAATGCTGGTTAGGAGATCAAGTAATAGAGAGCTCATACCTGAAAGGAAAGAGATCTGAAATTTTGAAAACACCACGAAAGAGAAAATAAGCCCACTACCCAAGAAATAATGAACCTCCATATGCAACTTGTGACAGTGCAAAGATTATCCCTTTTTCCTACATATGTTGAAGATAATTATATTTTAGTTCTATCATAAGTTTCTTTAAGCATGCTTCTTTTGCTAGTAACGAAATGGAATGGTTTAAGAACTAATAGCTTATTAACACAAATATGTACCATGTTGGTTTGCTTGACTATGAGGGAGCACAAAATTACACAGCGTGAAAATGTAGCAACAGTCTCAACAATCAGTCGCAAATTTAGATACATCAATGTCTGAGAGAGGATATACAAAGGCTCAGCCATTAGCTCCAGTACACATGCAAATCCTGCCAATTCAATACATTAGTCCTTAAGAAAAATAACTATAATTATTCTCCTGCTATATATAGACAGAAATTAAATTTGGACTACTAAGAGAAATCCTATAAGGAAAAGACGAGAGGCATCAATTGAAAACTTCTTCAAGAAACAAGAAAGTCGTAGCTATGGAAGAAACAAATGGATCTTGCTATAATTGTTACAGACTTAAGTAAACGACAACAATGTACCATGGATCAAGATAGCTAGTGCATATGTGTCGGAGTAACTAAGGTTCTGTGACCATAACACAAAGATGCATGCCGCAATAGTAATGGCTATTCCGAGTGGAAATGTCACCCATGCCACTTTCAATAACTTAGTCACATCATCACTGCAGGAAATTTAAGGAATATTACTGGCCGAAGAATCAGTCCTGAACCGATTATGTGAACTGCTTTATGGATACCTTTTAATGTCAGCCCGCAAGCAAGCGCGCCGGAATCCCTCCCAACTGAGAAACAAGACACATGTAACAAAAAGATGGAACTGGACCGCGTAAAGCTGCATTGCAATGAAAAAAGATAGATCAAGCATATAAGGAAAACCCATTGAAATTCTGTAAGAATGAAACATTATCCACTTTAGCTAATCAAATGAAAGTCAAGTAAAATCAAGCAGAGCTAAGACTTATATAAAACATGATTTGATAATCCATGTTGTACAGAAACCAAAACCTGATCTTCCACACCTAAAAATCTACTCCCATAAGCAATTACGATCACTTTAACTACTTGGCAATAGGAAACAAAACCCATCTTTTACTACAAGAAATGCATAAAAATACAGCAACTAAGCTTAAGGACAAGCCAAATAGCAAAAGCACCTCCTACATTGACAAAATCTAAGAACATATCAATTCGTCCTAAACTCAAACTGGGCTCTCAGTGAACAGATGCAGGAGCAAAGAAAACAAGGATAAAATACCGCATAGTCTTGCTGCGTTAGATGCCTGACGATCCAGGGATTGAATAAGAACGGGATGCCCCTGGAAAGAAACTGCGTAGCTAATTCCAAAATGCGATCGAGAAGAAAGGAAAAACCTAATTAGAAGCAGATTACAGAGAGAGATTTTGGAAAAGAAGAAGAAGAAAACAAAGACAAACCTAGCAAATACTTGAACGTGCTCGAGAGATTAACACTATCCCTATCACTGGCCATTTTTGGAGATGCTAAACACTCTTCATCGTCTAGGCGACGCTTGGTTTACAAAATTTATACTGGGATCGGAGTCATTCGGATCGGTTCGGTTCGGTTCGGTTCAGATGTTTTCCGGGGTACGAATTAAATCGGATTACAATTCTCGATTGGATTCGGTTCGGTTGAAGCTACATACACTATCAATTGATAGGAAGCACATACTTTTTGTAATCAATTCAAACTTTATTAATTTCCACAAAGACTTGGTTAATAAGGTTTTGCTCAGCCACACGCCTAAATCTTACAAAAGCAACGAAACCAGAAAGATAAAAAAAAAAAAAAAAAAAGAGAAAACTTGCAACTCAACTAAAAAAGAAAACCAAAAGCTCATGTTGGCAACGAAAGAAAGAGAGAGTTTGAAGCTATCATCATCACACTTTAAGCGACGAGGAATGGTAGAACAGTGAGCATGAAATTCTCGTAATTGAAAGTAGCCGACCCTGATAACGCCGTATCCTTCTCCTTAAACTTCTCAGTCAGCCCCTGCAATTTATTTTATCAAACATCATGATTCAATACGCACATTCTACATATCGTATAGGAACAAACAAGCTTTGTATAATCCAAATGGTAGTAGAATTCAGTTTCAAGTGGCTAACAAGCAATGAAACTAGCATACCTTTACAGTCAAGCAGCACCTGCATCAATCGAAAAACCATAATCAGTATTTTTTACAGCGGAAGGAAAAAAAGGAAAAGCTAGGGGGATGAATCGAATCAAACATACTCGATGAAATTGTCATATTCGATAGCCCGATTCCTGCCTCCGGTTTTGTCGTATTTTGAAACGAGCAGATCCAAAACCACAGGAGAAACTGAAAACCCAAGGCTCAAGAGTGCATCTCTCAGCTCGTTTGTATCTATCCTGCCGCTTCTGTCCTTATCAAACCTCTCAAAGATGGACTAAAATAAACAAATCCAAAACCACGTGAGTTAACTACTCCAAGATTCTTGATATGTCAAATCAACCAACAATTTTCATCAAACTTACCCTCCAACTCTGAAGACTAAAGAAAAGAGAAGTAAACTCCTTTGGTCCTGCAATGGAATTCTTAAATCAGCATATACTCAAAACCAGACTAGCAGAAAGAATCATGATTTTTGTAATATAGTTTCAAGTTGAATTAAATTAATGTAAACTAAGGAATTGGTATGATGGAGAGGTTGGGTGGTGGGTGGTACCAACGATCAAAAGTCAAACCCCACAATTTGCAGAGGAAAATTCTACAATTTTCAGGTGACCAAAAAACTCAAACCTAGATGATGAAACTAAGACAGACAAATGGAACCTAATTAGCAATTTCACTGTGACTAAGATTCAGTGAAAGAAAAGGCTATAATCAAAGGAGAATTTCTGACCAATTTGAAGGATTAAGAAGCTCACCGATCTTCCTGACGTTGCTGTTGGTGAAAAGGTACATAAGTAGGTGAACAGTTCTTAAGCTGAAACTCTGATTATACGAAGAGAGAGCCCCTTGAAGCTCCTTGTCGTCGATGAAACCACTACCGTCCCGATCCGCAGCCTGGAAGCAAGCCACGATGTTTGGATCCGTTCCGGGAGGAAACGCCGACGGTACAAGAGACGCAAACGGACTTCCAAAAGAACCCTGAGTATTATGAGGAGGAGGAGGAGCTCCGTAACCTCCATGTCCCGACTGAGATCCGTAACCACCGTAGTCGGAAGATCCAGACGGTGGATGAGCACCGTAACCACCACCGGGAGATCCGTAAGCAGCGTGAGGTTTGTTGTCTTTGTGTGGCTTATGATCTCCTGGAGAAGACGCGTATGGAGCAGACGGTGGTGCACCGTAAGGTGCGGAGGACGGTGGAGGCTGCGATCCGTACGGAACTGCGTACGGTGAAGCAGCTGAGGATCCGTACGGTGGAGGATTGTTACCGGTGGATCCGTAGGGTGAAGGATTACTGCCGGATGATCCGTAAGGCTGAGGCGGTGGTGGATTTCCGCCGTAACCGTAACCTTGACTCGATGGAGGATAACCAGACATGGCGAAAAAAGCTTTCAGAGAGATCAAAGAAGTGGAGAATTGTTATGCGAAATTTGAGAAATTGGATGATATTAATCACCTACGTCAGATATATATATATATATATAAAGTTATTTGGGGTTCGGATTCGAGATATTTACGGGAAGAACCAATTGGTTTTGTACGCGTTGAGGGGGTGAAATCGTAATTGTCAGACACGGTTTACACATGCGTGACGAGTCAATTTTTGTTGCTGACGTGTACGTTCTTCGAAACGTCGTCGTCCCAATCAGCTTTCTCAGGCGGGGCCCTGTCTAAATTTTAATAGCAGAACAACAAATTGGTTCGAAGTCGACCACCAAGACTCGGTTCAAAAATGTTTCAATTTTTTTAATGAAAACATCATTTTTATCAAAAATTATTTTGAAAATTGCGTTTTACAATTTATTTATTTTAATAAAAGATTAAGTTTTATTTATAAGGAAACTAAAAATAACATTTAACACGTAAAATCAAATTTAAACACAAAAAATACATTTAAGACAATTAAACTCTAATCCTAATAAATCTAGATTTTGGACCAATGTTTATTTGGTTTCTTAGCTAATCTGAAAAAGAATCAATGTAGTTTCCGGGCTCGGGTCTTGACTAAATGATTCTGATTTATGAAAAAACAAAATTGTTCTTGATTATTACTGCTTTTTTCCTTACAATTATCACTATAATAGAAAATAAAATAATTGACCAACATAATTGCATTTCTAAAATAAAATAATTATTTCAAAACTTATTGAGATTAGCTAATTCCAAGTTATACATCTTCCAAATCTAATAATGCATTAACTACTTTCTTTTTTCTTTTTTTCTTTTGTCAAATGCATTTATTAATGAGAAATTACGTTTACGGTTTACAAAACAAGGCACACAACAATTAAACATTTTTATTTGTTCTTTTTTCACCTGAAAACAATTAAAAAAAAAGAAAAAAGCCTTCTTCTTTGTCGTCCCATGCTCGAGGTAAGGAGCTAATTTCTCTCGTTTCTTCGCCTCCCAACCAAAAAATAAAACAAATCTCGATCTCGACGAGGAAACATGAACAAGAAAAACCCAGATCAGAAATCAGAAATGTCGTCATCTTCATCATCTTCACCGAAGAAACAAACCCTTTTCATATCATCCCTAATCATCCTCTGGTACACATCAAACATCGGTGTTCTTCTCCTCAACAAGTTCCTCCTCTCAAATTACGGATTCAAATTCCCGATTTTCCTCACAATGTGTCACATGTCCGCTTGCGCAATCCTCAGCTACGTTTCCATCGTCTTCCTCAAACTCGTCCCTCTCCAATACCTCAAATCTCGCTCTCAGTTCATGAAAGTCGCGACTCTTAGCGTCGTCTTCTGTGCTTCCGTCGTTGGAGGAAACGTCTCTCTCCGTTATCTTCCTGTCTCGTTTAATCAAGCCGTTGGTGCTACGACGCCGTTTTTCACCGCACTATTCGCTTATGTCATGACCTTTAAGAGAGAAGCTTGGGTTACTTATGGTGCTCTTGTCCCTGTCGTTACAGGTGTCGTAATCGCCAGTGGGGTAATGAAATTTCTCGTTTTGATAATGTTTTTGGATGCTGATTTTGATTTTGGCGGTTTTAGACTGGTGATATTGGGTTCTTTTATTATTGTTGTCCATTGATTCGTGAAATGTCCGGAAGAAATGTGTTCTTTCTTTGTAGATTGTGATGTCTGGATCCGTTGTTAGTTTAGAGCGTTAAAGATGTTTGTTTTGTGTTCCACGTATGTGTCTGAAACCCATAAAAGATTTGATTATTTTACATGGATATGATTGCATTGAGTATACAAGAAGCATAATTCCAGATCTAAAGTTTCAGTCTTTCTTTTGTAACCATTGCCATTTTATAGTTTGTCATGTCTTTTCTTTCGGTTTGTTGGTCGGTAACATTCACAGAGAGCCGATTTTGGGATTTCTGTATTATCTTTATGAATGATCAATGATCTGTGTCATCGTTTTGGTCACAGGGTGAGCCAGGTTTTCACTGGTTTGGATTCATTATGTGCATTAGTGCTACTGCAGCAAGAGCTTTTAAATCTGTTCTTCAAGGCATCTTACTTTCTTCGGACGGGTAAATCCGCTAATACGATCATTGCTTTGGTTTTGCATTTATTTACTCAATGAATCCGAACTCAGCGCATATAACCTTTGTATATGTTATGTAATGTGAAGAATGAAACTTTAAGTTACTGAATCAGCAAAATGCTTATTTTAGAGTATAACCTATCTTTAACTTCTCTTGCAGAGAAAAGTTGAATTCGATGAATTTGATGCTATATATGTCCCCAATAGCCGTCATTGCACTCCTGCCCGTCACAATTGTTATGGAACCGGATGTGATGAGTGTGACTCTATCGCTCGCAAAACAACATAAGTACATGTGGATACTTCTTCTGGTTAACTCTGTAATGGCCTATTCAGCCAACTTGTTAAACTTTCTGGTAACCAAGCACACTAGCGCGCTTACCCTCCAGGTAAAAACTGAAACTTTGTACAGTTTGTTCTTTGAATTTTCAGAGTTAAGATTGCCCAATTGGACCAAACTTGTGTATGTTCAATTGTATCACATGCTTTCTATTGCAGGTTCTTGGTAATGCCAAAGGAGCTGTTGCGGTTGTGATCTCGATCCTGCTGTTCCGAAACCCGGTCACGGTCATGGGAATTGGCGGGTACAGTATAACGGTGCTTGGGGTTGTTGCTTATGGAGAGACTAAACGCAGGTTTAGATGAGCTTTAAAGACTATATGTCTGTTTTACTTCCTATCTAATGCTCTTAGGAACTGATGAAACTTTAACATCATATACCTTTAGAGATTGAGATTTTCTCTTAATCATTTTTGTATATCTAACGAATAGACATATATATACAGGTAATATATATCGCATTTTGTTAGATTCTCTGAGTTTTTGTTGTTGTTGAAGATGAGAGATGCCATTGTTTTGTTTCAAGACACTTTCTCTGTCACTTTTTGTGTTCACTAACTTGAAGGGAACCAAAAACATCAAAATACTTACAAAATTCAGAGAAAGAGTTATAAGATTAACTAAATTGAATTGAATATATAAAAAAGCCTTAATCATATGCACTTGAAAAATAAAATTAATTATTTTGCTACAAATGAAGATGTATTATATACTCCCTCTGTTTCAAAATAGTTATCATTCTAGGTTGTTTCACACATATTAAGAAAATATATTAAAAGTCTATTTTACTTCCTAATTAATACAATGTTTTATTTGATATGAATAATTAATAAGTTTAAAAGTAGGGATAAAAATGGAAAAATTAGTCATAAATGTGCATTGAAATTGCAGAATGACAACTAATTTGAAACAAAAAAATAAGGCTAGAATGACAAGTATTGTGAAACGGAGGGAGTATTCAAGTACAATATCTAGCGAAGTGTTGAACGGTCGCAATCCGAAGGCAAAGATTTTGGGCCGAACCGGGTCGGGTGGGTCGAGTAGCCCGACCGTAAACATTTTTTCAATATTTATTAATTGTATCGATAAATTAATTTAAGATCGAACAAATTTTATTAATTTATAAAATACTGACTTATAAGGGTTTTATTGTAGCTTATAAAATAATATATTAGGTTATATAACTTCTTTTATTGTTAAATGAACTCATACTAAGTCATATATAAAATGAAAAACTTTAAATCACTACTATTAATATGACAATATCTTTTATATCTAACTGCAAATACAATGCTTACATTTTGGTTTCAACAAGTGATTTTTAATCATGAAATTCAAGATTAATTGAAAGCATCTGGAAAATAGTAAAACTAAAACTAATTTTTTCCTAAAATATTCTCTGTCTTTATTTAGAGTTAAGTGCATATTTAATGTTAACAGTTTTAACCGAATTTGAAAAAAAGATGATTTGCTCGTGGATAAAAAGAATTGTTAACCGGTGGTTTATATATTGAAGTATATCTTCGTGGAAACTATTTGTGCAATGTTGTAGTTCGTGGTAAACATGAATTACCATACGCAAATGGGAAAGATGATTGTTGGTCATATGGTAAACATGATTTTCTTATGGGTGTTCAATCTATATAGGTAAGTTATGATTTTTTTCACAAATGAGATAAAAAAAATTAAAAAAAAAGTCATTTTTCATATATTGATTAGCAGAATTACTTTCAAGTATTTTGCCAATACACAAAAATTGCCTTAAAAGTAAAAACGTTGTTCCAAATTCATGAAGAATTTTCAAAAGTAACTATAATCATGTTAGTGTTATGATGTGTTAAAAACAAAAATACGAACCAATTTATAGAAAAAAAATTACAATATAGGAAACACTAACTGAAATAATTATCAAGCTACGATCTCAAGACGATCACAACTCAACAATAGGTAGTGATCTCATCTCAATCACATCGTGAAAACTCATCACGTCTTTTATCATCAATCAATGCTTTACAATTTATGAATATGTTATAATTGGAAGCATTAAAATCTCTAAATTTGACATTACATGTTATTGCAACAAACTTATACAACACTGATATTTTGGCTCTAGATAATATAAATTCAAATGGTAAAAATTATTTATAGTCATGAATATTGTATGATCACCAATATTTGCGACTCAATAAAAATAATTAAGAAATAGCTTGTTAACATTTGTTTTTATATCTTTTGCCAATGCACAAAATTCGCATTAGAAGTAAAAACGTTATTATAAAATACTTTGATACAAAGCTTTTTGTCAAAAAATCAGTACAAAGTTTTGTCAGTAAAAAGTTTTGCTTTCATACATTTGTTGTAAAAAGTTTCATATTAACCCCCAGATTCACAGAATTTCCTTGCAATCAAAGACAGTTTTCATATTAACCCTTCTCCCTTCCAGATTTACAAAATATCCGTGAAATCAAAGTTAGTTTTCATATTAACCCCAAAATTACAGATAACAGATAAGTGGATCCATTTACAGTACCAATATGACCCGATCCGACCCGACCTGAGATGTTTTACTGTATACATCCCCTGAAATCGCCTCTATTCTTCACATTGGACTTGATTCTGACGAAAACCATAAAATGACGAAGTTCTGGACCCGATTCAACTCGACGCCTCTGCCTAAGATGACTAAGTTTTTCGCATCACACTTGAATCGATTCAATCTCCACGCCTCTGCCTAAGATGACTAAGTTTTTCGCATCACACTTGAATCGATTCAATCTCGCCTTACAGAAACCAAGACTAGTCGACCAGTCGCCTATGGTTAGTGATCTTTCGATTCCTACTGTTGCTAGATCGATCTTCATAATCTAGTGTTTGAATCTGAGTAAGATCTGTTGTTGCTAGATCGATTCCTACCATTTTATGTTTGATCTTTATAATTTACCTTATGTCTGTTCTATCTCAGGCGGTCGAACGAATCTTGTGCACTTCTCAAGTCCATTAGAGCCTCATGCTTTAGGATTGAGCTCGGTGGTTCGTTTGTGGCCTTGGCATTCAAAGGTGTAGCGGTCCATATGGTCATCAAAAAGTCCTCTAAGCTTGAGACTCCGGAGTTTCTCAGTGAGAGTCCATCTCTCAATCTTTTTGCACATGTCTTTACCCATCTGTGATAGAGATGATAGAGATGGTATCCAAAATTTAGTCTAATATCGTATGATACATTTTAGATTTTCGTTGAATATTTCTTTGCTGTTTTGGATTATTAAATTTCATGTTTGTTGGATATTTTGGGGGTTTGTGAAATTTCTCCTTTAATTTGGCCATGTTCAATCGGCCTTTAGTTGTTATTAAGCAGAAATACCAAACAAGGCACACAACAATTAAACATTTTTTTCTCCTCCCAACCCAAAACTCGATCTCAACGAAAGAAACATGAACAAGAAAAACCCAGATCAGAAATCAGAAATGTCGTCATCTTCACCAAAGAAACAAACCCTTTTCATATCATCCCTAATCATCCTCTGGTACACATCAAACATCGGTGTTCTTCTCCTCAACAAGTTCCTCCTCTCAAATTCCCGATTTTTCTCACAATGTGTCACATGTCCGCTTGCGCAATCCTCAGCTACGTATCAATTGTAACTCAAATCTCGCTCTCAGTTCATGAAAGTCGCGACTCTAAGCGTCGTTTTCTGTGCTTCCGTCGTCGGAGGAAACGTCCCTCTCCGTTATCTTCCTGTCTCGTTTAACCAAGCCGTTGGTGCTACGACGCCTTTTTTCACCGCACTATTCGCTTATGTCATGACCTTTAAGAGAGAAGCTTGGGTTACTTATGGTGCTCTCGTTCCTGTCGTTACAGGTGTTGTAATCGCCAGTGGGGTAATGAAATTTCACGTTTTGATAATGTTTTTGGATGCTGATTTTGATTTTGGCGGTTTTTAGATTCTGGTGATATTGGGTTCTTTTATTATTGTTGTCCATTGATTCGTGAAATGTTCTACAGATTCCGGAAGAAATGTGTTCTTTCTTTGTAGATTGTGATGTCTGGATGATCTGTTGTTAGTTTAGAGAGTTAAAGATGTTTGTTTGTGTTCCACGTATGTGTCTGAAACCAGAAAAGATTTGATTATTTTACATGAATGTGATTGCATTGAGTATACAAGAAGCATAATTTCAGTCATATGTTATCTAAAGCTTCAGTGTTTCTTTTGTAACCAGCCATTTTTATAGTTTGTTGTCATGTCTTTTTCTTCGGTTTGTTGGTCGGTAACATTTCTAGAGAGCAGATTTGGGACTTCTGTATTATCTTTTATGGATGATCAATGATCTGTATCATCGTTTTGGTCACAGGGTGAGCCAGGTTTTCACTGGTTTGGATTCATTATGTGCATTAGTGCTACAGCAGCAAGTACATACAAAAATAAGAGAAAAAGTTAATTAAATTAATATACAAAAATAGTCATAATCATATACACTTGCTAACCAAAATGTTGAACGGTAGCAATCCGAAGGCAAAGGTTTGGGCCGAACCGGGTCGGGTGGGTCGAGTAACCCGACCCGTAAACATTTTTTTTTGTTTGAAGCAGAAGAAAAACATTTCTCCTGTCTCAATCACTCTTCCATGACTCTTCTTCAGAGACCACCTTCTTATCTTCTTAACCTCTGTTTTCGTCTCATGGCTTCTCGTCCTCGTCTCTTCTCTCAATCTCTATGCCCTTCACTTCACCGACACTCCTCATCTCTCTCCTCTTCAACTCCCAGGTTTGGTTTTTTTAAGCTCTCTGTCCTCTTCTACTCTATACGTTGTGGTTTTTTTACGGCTTTTAATCAAGTTGAAAATAAGCCGTAAAATGAATAGGAGCAGCATAAAAGTTATGCCTTTCTGGGATTCCTGAATGTTTCCAAGCACTCGAATTTGAGAATTTTATGTTAATACTTTTTGAAGTGAAGTCAATTGCTTTTCTTCAGCTCCTTAAAAATGTATACTTTCAGGCCTGAGTGTTACGTTTGGCTCCGGTTGCTCTGCTTTCTCGATTCTAACTGATTCAGTGAAAATTCGGCTATGTGATTCTCTTCATAGTGTAAAGCAAAATTTGATTCTATAACCAGTCTTCCAATTGGTATTTAATTAAATTCTCCTTTGGTTGGTTTCAGGATAAAGTTTCAGTTGGCTAAGGTATTGAGTCAAAGACTTGTGCTACGAAATGCGGTCTCGCCTAGGTCCTTTATGTCATCGACCATGGACACTGAGTCTCTCCAAGAGAGCTCCACCTCTAAGGATTACAGTTCTGAGCACATTCAAGTAATTCCTTTAATCTATCTGTTTCTCTTTCTTGCTTTGATTCGTACTATGAATCTCTTAGTTTCACTTTTTTTTGTTTTTGTATATTAAACTTTTTATGATGCATTAGGTGTTGGAAGGCTTAGATCCTGTCAGGAAAAGACCTGGAATGTATATTGGTAGCACTGGATCTCGTGGTTTGCACCATCTGGTAAATGCCTTTTTTTGTCTTTGAACTCTCTTGGTCCTTACTGACTTTTTTTTCAAATTGGTATAATTTTATACTTCTCAATACATGTTGTTTTCTTAGGTTTATGAGATACTTGACAACGCAATTGACGAGGCTCAGGCTGGTTTTGCTTCAAAGATTGATGCTGTTTTACATGCAGATGATTCAGTCAGCATTGCAGACAATGGACGTGGGGTATGTGATACACAATATATGTCAATCGTGTTCTATTATATTCATTTATGATTTTTGATTTCTCGTATAGTTTCCTTTCATCGCATAATTCGTATAGGGCAGGCGATCCATCTAATTTCAAAACACTTTTTGTCATATCTTGCAGATACCTACAGACTTGCATCCCGCAACAAGAAAATCTGCTTTGGAGACTGTCCTTACGGTATTGCTACTTGAGAATCTCTAGTATCTTTGCCTTGTCCTTATATATGAATTTAGATCACTCTGAGGTTCTACGAATAAGTGGGAACAGCAGATACATGACTATAAGTGATACTAACATATTATTATATTCTCATGAGTTAGTTCGGTTTCTTCATTCGTTAGTAATTCATACCTCATCTTAGACTTATTTGTAAGTGATAAATATGTTTAATAACCCTACCGCAAGCAGGCTGCTTATTTTGATGACCATACATCAATGATTTGAAAATTTACTTATCCAAGGTTTTATGGTGTTCCAAGTATAATATTCACAGGGACTTAAAATTATATCCGTTAATTTACCTTTTCTAAAGTGGTTCATTATTCATGTATAATCTCTGATACTTTGGAATATTAGCTCTTTTCAGGCAGATGATTCTAATTTTTAACTGTTGAAATTCGGCTGTAGATGTTGGTCTTAATGTAGAATCACACATGTTTGTTTCGCTAATCCTGATTTTTAGTCATACAATTAATCAGTCGTCCTTTCTATTTCTGCAGGTGTTACACGCAGGGGGTAAGTTTGGTGGCAAGAGTAGCGGGTACAGCGTGTCTGGCGGATTGCACGGTGTAGGCTTATCGGTTGTGAATGCTTTGTCAGAGGTGTGTTGTAACCGTTAGTACATTGTTTCCTTTTTCCCTCTGGTAAATTGAAAATTCCCCTGAGCTTATTTTATTGGTTTGTAAAATATTTTTTTAATACTTAGATCCTCCGTGTTGGATCTTGTAGAAAGGTTATGCTAGGTTATTGTGATCTAATTTCCAAACGTCATATCATTTGAGAAAGATCCTGGAGTGGTTCCTTTCTGAGTACCAGGGTTATCAGTTTCAAATACTTTCCACTATAGGCAACTGCTATATTTGGCAAAGCATCAAGAGCCTATTAGGATAATATGCATACAACTAATGTAGGGTTTTCTCCCACTATTTACAGGCTTTGGAGGTTATTGTTCGCAGAGATGGGATGGAGTTTCAGCAGAAGTATTCTCGTGGAAAGCCCGTAACAACACTTACATGTCATGTCCTCCCACCAGAGTCAAGGGGGACTCAAGGGACATGCATCAGGTTTTGGCCTGACAAAGAAGGTTTTGCCTGTTTTCCGTACCTATGTATTTCTCCCTTCCATAGATAGGATGCGATGACTAACTTATTAGTTCTGCCACAAACTGATTTTTCAGTTTTTACAACTGCAATTCAGTTTGACCATACCACTATTGCTGGACGAATTCGGGAGCTTGCTTTTTTGAATCCAAAGGTATACATATTACTTAACACCAGGACAGAAGCTAATGTTGTACTGTTCTGATTCCGTAATCAAGTGGTCCATATAATGAATGCAGGTTACAATCTCTCTGAAAAAGGAAGATGATGATCCAGAAAGGGACCTGTATAGTGAATATTTTTATGCTGGAGGATTAAATGAATATGTTAGCTGGCTAAATACTGATAAGGTGAGGCTTGCACCGTGGATCCCTTGTTATAGGTGTATAAAGTATCTCAAATATTTGTGTATCAGTGATGCTAGAATTTAAATTGTGGCGAGTGACTTAAAAGTGGAAAGGCTTTTGTGAAACAAAATGCAATGGGGATGTTCCAATACTTATTTTTCTCACCACAAATCTCTAGTTAGTTTATTATTCTTTAAGGCTCTGTCTTAGCATGAGTATGAGATCTGTGTCATCTCAATCTCTATTAAGTTAGCTTATGCATTTAAGTCTCTGGTATTATAGGTTATCCTTATTACTATCTGCCAGCCTTATTACTAACTATAAGCTCTTGTTCAGAAACCACTTCATGATGTACTGGGTTTCCGGAAAGAGATAAATGGCACCACCGTTGACGTTGCACTTCAGTGGTATGTTACTTTTCCTTCTGGTTGTATTTTAACCACATACTTAACATTTAGGTTGAGTATTTTATGGTTTGTCTCTCTGTAAACTGGACGGAAAAATGATGTACTGTATACTGATAGGATCTAAATTTATAGTCTTGTTATCGTACCAGGTGCTCAGATGCATATTCGGACACGATGCTGGGATACGCGAATAGTATTCGCACCATTGATGGTGGGACACATATAGAAGGTGTGAAGGCTTCATTAACAAGAACTCTAAATACCCTTGCAAAAAAGTCAAAGGTTATCAAGGTGTGCTATCAATAAGCAACTGCTTTTTTCTGCTCTCTAAAATTTCCACTCTTAGGCTAATTGTGGCTAGTTGGTCATAATTGTGGTTGAATGAGTCTTCTGAGAAAGTGCTGTTCAAGAATTATATTATATTTTACATGGACTGAGACTAAATTTGAATTCTCGTACATCTGCAGTTGATAGGCTCTGCTGCAATATTTTCTCACTTCTGCATGCTTTATGGACAATGAACAATGTTTGAATTGTGAAACATGCCAGTTATAGAGGTTGCTTTTGCATTCATTTAGGCATTTATCTTTATAACTGAGAAAAAGGTTGCTTACTAAGGTGTAATTTATTGTCGTTGATTATGTATTCAGGAGAAGGATATTAGCTTAAGTGGGGAACATGTTAGGGAGGGATTGACGTGCATTGTCTCAGTTAAGGTTCCTGATCCTGAGTTTGAAGGTCAAACAAAGGTACTCGAGAGCATAATGATTTGTTGACCCTCTTTTTTTGGCAATGATCTTTGGTCAGCAGGCCATAACTTTTTCTTGTATTCTTTAGCTCATATTTTATTTTTGGTGTGCCCCCTAACCTCCCAAAGACAAGACTAGGAAATCCAGAGGTGAGAAAAATTGTTGACCAATCAGTCCAGGAGTACCTCACGGAGTACTTGGAATTGCATCCGGATGTACTTGAAAGCATTATTTCCAAATCCTTGAATGCGTACAAGGTACGGCATTGATATACCTGATCATACTATCACCTCTTCACGTTTATCCCTTGAGAATCATTTCTCTGATATCTGTGAATAGCGTATTCTGTGATTGAGTATGTGTCTCCTCTCTGCTCCTCCACCTATTACAGTGCGTCTAGTTACTAATTTGAGCCAAATGTCCATGAGTTTTCCTTATTGACTCTTTTTCTATATAGGCTGCTCTGGCTGCCAAGAGGGCTAGGGAGTTGGTCAGATCAAAAAGCATTTTGAAGTCATCCTCACTTCCTGGGAAACTGGCAGATTGCTCATCTACAAATCCTGAAGAATCCGGTACGCATTAGCCAGTTTGAAAGTGCCTTTTCCTAGGAAATTAGAACATGAATTCAAGTTTGATGAATTTTGAAGAATGGAATATATGACAATACAAGTATATAAATTGGCAAATTTTGATCTTCTTAGACCCAAAGTGAGAAGATGGAAAAAGAGACTGTCGTTATATTCTGGTCATGGCTTTTAACACTTGTAAGCTGTAAAAGTTAGTCAATTATTGACATCTTTTTCCTATGCTACCAGAGATTTTCATTGTTGAAGGAGATTCTGCTGGTGGCAGCGCAAAACAAGGTCGTGACAGGCGTTTCCAGGTAAGAAATGATTCTGCCCATTGTGTCATTTGACAAGTATCAGGGAGAGGGTAGAAAGTATAGTTAAATATCTCCCCATGTCTAAATCGAGCCGTTGCAGCTTCCAGTGGTAGAAACATGCAAAGTTTAATGTTGATAACTTCTCGTTGGCTTCGTTTAAATATGCAAATGCAAAGACTTGAGAGTCAATCAGTCCTCTCTTAACTCTCTAAAAAGACATTGACTGGGTCTCTGAGTAGTCAACATTCTTTGATGTCAATAAGATGAGAGTAAGAGTACAAGCCAAACTATAGATGAATTAGGCTGTTTCGGGATTTGAGTGTCGTATGCAAAATTGGAGAATCTTTCACAGGTCAACATAGTATCATATCTTGATTCTACTATGCGTAACAGAGTATTTTGGATCGATGCAGGCGATTCTTCCTTTAAGAGGTAAAATTTTAAATATCGAGAGAAAGGATGAAGCAGCCATGTATAAGAATGAAGAAATTCAAAATCTAATTCTTGGCCTTGGTCTTGGAGTAAAGGTGATAAATCCTTTTCGTGTCTTATTTATTGGTATTTTTTTGGCAAACTCAGTATGACATATAATCTATTTCAGGGAGAAGATTTCAACAAGGAGAATCTGCGTTATCATAAAATTATCATCTTAACAGATGCAGATGTTGATGGTGCACATATCCGGACACTTCTATTGACATTTTTCTTTAGATATCAGGTATGAAGTTTAGTTGGGTAAAATATTAGTGAATATTGATGGTAGACTTGCACGATATTAATGAAACAAAATTCTACAGAGAGCCTTGTTTGATGCAGGTTGTATATACGTTGGTGTTCCACCTCTTTTCAAAGTAAGTTCTTAGCATTTATGATCTTTCAGTAGTTATTGTGCTTCAGTTTTACGAAAAGTTTGTTCTGAAACAAGTTTCTCTCTGAAAACGACCAGGTTGAGCGAGGGAAACAGGCGCACTATTGCTATGATGATGAAGCTCTTAAAAAAGTAATCTCTTCGTTCCCTGGAAACGCATCCTACAACATTCAGAGGTTCAAAGGTAATGCCAGAGAGAAACCAATTTTTCTTGTCTTATTATGGCTTCTCACATCATGAATCTGTGTCCTAAATCATGACAGTACATGATTTTGTGTCCAAAGACAAATAACCAACTTTGCATCTGCAGGTTTGGGTGAGATGATGCCTCTGCAGTTATGGGAAACAACAATGAATCCCGATACAAGGATTTTGAAGCAACTAGTTGTCGAGGACGCAGCAGAAACAAATATGGTCTTTTCGTCTCTTATGGGTGCTCGGGTAATGGATTGTCACAAACTTAGGCATGTGAATCTCATAAAAACAAAAGTATATGACCCGGCAAAACTCGTGCTGCAATTTTTGTGTTCTGCGTCTGTGTTTCAGGTCGATCACCGGAAGGAACTCATCAAGAGCTCTGCCTCTAGGATCAATCTGGAGAAACTCGACATATAACAACAAAGTTATTGCTTCAGAAATAGTGTACACCTACAAACGATAAAGAGACAAATTTGGGTAAAGTGCATAGAGAGCTTAAGAGACATCATATTGTCTTTCAAGATTAAATCAATGCTCACAGGCCAAACAGTTTTTTTGTGTTCTTCCTCTTAAATTGTAAAACTTGTTTATTTATTTCGTCTCTTGGATCCATTAGTCTCTTAAATTGATTTTTTTTTTGTTTTGTTTTGTTTTCTTGTTCGAAAAGTTGATATATATACTGAAAATAAAATAAAATAAAAGTAAAGTGGAAACCGTAAAATATCTAAAAGTTTTGGTCTTTTTCTGCTGTTGTTTCAATAAAATCTATTAAAGTCAAATGAAACTCTCATTATCCTCCAACTATTCATAATAGTATAGTTTTGTACACTTCGTAAAACACTGAAACCCTTGAATAACTCTGCTTTATACAAGAAAAAAAACTCCATTTTCAAAGCCTCAAAATTCAAAAACCAGAATCTCTAGAAGTCTCTTAAACCCATTCAAACTCAACATATCAATGGATGGGAAGAAGTTGAAACTAAGGATCAGAAGGAAGATAAGAAGGTAATATTATTTTCTCTCGTGTTTGTGCAGTATATATTTGTTCTCTGAAATTAAACAATTGATTGATTGATTGCTCGTGTTGATTTTCAATCCTGTTTGAGTTTTGTGTTTGATTGATCGAAAAGGTTGAAGTTGCTCGTGTCATTTTCAGTTCAGTTTGAGTTTGGTTATTGAATGATTTAAGAAATTGTATGAAATGTTTCATAGAAATGTAATAAAATTGTAAGTACAGAAAAGTGTATGAAAAAAATGATAAACGCAAAAATCAAAAAGGTAAATCCACGATAAGAAAAAGAATATAAAACGGTATTAAAAAATCATTTTACATCCATAATTGTAACCGTTTATTTTAACTAGCTTTACCTTTTTTAAGAATTGTAACGGTTGATAAATCTTACGATATTAGAGAAAACCATGAATGTGAAACTTTTTGTTTGTTAATTAATTAAAATATATATATATATATATATATATATATATATATATATATATATATTGACTGATAAAATGTAGAGGCTGACAAGAACTTTGTAAGATCTCTCGGTTAATGTTAAAGTTATTTGAGTTTAAAAAAATAAAGAAAAATTTATCTAAAATAACCTACATTTTTTTAAAGAATTATTAGGATTTTTTTTTTTAATCTTTTATCTTCCATATAATCTATTTTACGTTTTTTTCTTCGTAATACAAAAAATATTCTTATTAACTAATTAATATTAAAAATAGATTTAATTTAAAAAAAAACATTTAAACAAATCATTATCAACAAAATACAGAACACTGCCAAAGTTTCGGCAGAGTCTGCGTATTTCTAGATATTAGCAGAATTTGCTAATATTTCGACAGAGTCTACCAATATTTCGACAAAGTCTAGCAATATTTTCGTAGAGTCTGCGTTTTTCTAGTAGACGTTATAAAAATCTTCTAAAAGATTGGTAGACTTATATTTCATCTGCTAGTTTACTAATGTCTCGGTAGAATCTGTTAATATTTCGATAGAGCGCGAATGACAATTTTATATTGTAAAAAAAAAAAATTTAAATAGGTTATTTTAATAATAAAAAATAATTTTATTATTTTAGTTATTTAAAAAAAATAAGTTACTCTAGCTAACTTCCCAAAAATAAAATAAAGATCTGCATTGTCACGAGTAGCACGTGGGAAGAATAGTCACAATCCCTACACTACTACACAAGACTCCAAATTGACCACATTTTTAGAACCAAACCATTGAATTTTCAATTCAATTCAATTCAATAATTCAACCCAACCAATCCCATCGCTTGCTTTTCTCTCTCACCCTTCAATCTTTCTTGTGTATAATTCATCTTTCAGAATCTACAAAAAGATAAAAAGTTAGCAACTTTTTTTTGTGTGAAATTCACAGAATCAGCTCCTTTCTTCTCCAATTCCTCCAGGTTTACTATCTTGTTTTGCTCTTTCAATTCCTGGGTTTTTTGTTCTTGTCGCCAAAAAGTAAGATCTGGGTTTCATCTCATTGTAATTATCACCAACGAAGCCGTAAGAAATTTAGTTACTTGAAGGGTTCTGGGTTTAAGGTTTAGCTCGTGGGCCATATTTGGTATGAAGAAACGATCAAAAGATTCGATTTTTTGTTGTTGTTGTTGTTATAGTCAACTTTGAAATCCTTTTGGGTATAAACTCTGCTTGAGTTTGTTCTTAGTATCGAACAAATTGAGAATCTCAGATTTGATTGTGTTACAGAATCATCATGCCTGAGAAGAATATCGTAGAGGACGTTATTGGCGATTTGGTGGATAATTTCACGGAGACAATTCAGAAGAACAAAAAGTCTTCTTTCTTCGAACAAGAAGATACCGTTGCTTCTCGTTTCAACCGTTTGTTTGGTCGCGAGAAGCCGATTCATCATGTCTTAGGCGGTGGCAAATGTAATGATTATAATCCAAAAGTTATATAATATATGTGAGATTGGTTTGTGTTTGTTTCTGATTTAAGTCTTGAGAGAGATTCTTCAGCTGCTGATGTGTTGTTATGGAGGAACAAGAAGATCTCTGCAAGTGTTCTGATGGGAGCTACTGCAATTTGGGTGCTTTTCGAGTGGATCAATTTCCATTTCCTGTCTCTTGTTTGTTATGGTCTCTTGCTTGGTATGATCGCTCAATTCGTTTGGTGTAATGCCTCGGGGTTTCTAAACCGGTAATTTTGGTTTTAAGTCGCGTTTGTTGTTTTCTTTGTTCCTTCTGATTGCGATCTAACAAAGTCATTTTTGTAAATGTCTCAAAACAGCTCACAGTCTAGAGTGCCTCGACTTGTTCTTCCAAAGGATTTCTTTGCGGATGTCGGTGTGACCATTGGAACAGAGGTTAACCGCGGTTTATTGTATCTTCAGGACGTGGCTTGTAGAGGGAATCTAAAACAATTCCTTATGGTGCGTAGTTTTTGGTTCCATTTCACTTTCTACATTTTCTTGTTACATAACAAGAGAGAATCATTCAATAACCTTTGTTTTATCTTCTTTGAGACGCATATCGATCTTGCATTAGTGTGTATGAATAGCATCTGCGTAATGTATTAGCACTTTGTGTTAATTAGTCCTAATATAACAATGGTCATGGAACTTTAGTCTAATCAGCATAAAACATCATTTTCAGGCTGCAATCGGACTATGGGCAGCCGCGATTATCGGGAGCTGTTGCAATTTCCTAACTGTTTTGTATATTGGTGAGTAGTTAGTTCTTATTAGTGACTCTTTTTAAAGATTTGGAATTGAGTTTATAAGACTCCTAAGGGGATGAATTTATTTTGCCTGGTGAAGGTTTTGTGGGAGCCCACACAATGCCGGTTTTATATGAGAGATATGAAGACGAAGTTGATGGTTTTGTTGATTCTCTGCTCATGAAGTTTCATAGTCACTACAAGAAGATTGATTCTGGTTTTCTCAGTCGAATCCCAAGTGGAAAGTTTGGGTTGAAGAAGCATGACTAAATCAAAGTTCTTATCTTTCTTTCGTGTTAGAACAATGGATTATGGTTTGCTAAGTGAATGTTTTGACTCATGTAGATTTGTTTATTGAATCTTTTTGATTTTCTTACAAACAAATCTCTAATGCGTCTCCTTGCTTTGTAGTCTCAAACGAAATAAATTGTATCATTGGTATATGCAATGATAGCTGTATAGCACATATCACCAAACTTATATAAGCAAATGCCGAATTATCTTAACAATTAATGGTATATCTTTGTTTTGTTAAAGAATGTTCTATGCATGACATTTAGAAATTGAAATGAAATATAATCGGTTTGATCTAGTAAAAGATATTGGCTAACGGTGAGGAGTATAATATTTTAATAATTTATAAAAATTGATTGTACCGATAAATCAATTTTAGATTGCAAAGTTAGTAGTTTATCGAATATTGATTTATAGAAATTCCATTGTAGTTTATAATATAACTAGTTAAAGGACCCGTATATATGCGGGTTTGTGATAAAATCTTTTATAACCCGTAAAAAATCAAATTCAAAAAGATAAAAGATGAATAAATCACCCATGAAAATAAATAAAATCAAATCAAAAATGTTGATATTAAAATAATTTATCAGTTACTTTTTAATCTAAAAATACTATAACTAAAGCTAATCATTTTCCTAAAATAATAGTTAAGTGACATATTAAAATTTTAATTGTTTTAACCGATTTAAAAAATAAGATAGGTGAAAAAAATTGTTAACTAGTAGTTTACCTAAATATAATTGACTATTTGGAATATATCTTCATATAACCTATTTGCGCGTTATGTTGTAGCTCGTGGTAAACATAATTACCAAGCACGAATGATAATGATGATTGTTGGTGATATGGTGAACATGATTTTCTCAAACAACTGTGGTAAATTATGATTTTTTCACATGTATAATACTTATGGTCTATATGAGATGATTTAAAAAAAAAAAACATTTTTCATATATTGATTAGCAGAAGTTGCTTTCATATCTTTTGCCGATGCACAAAATTTGCATTATGAAGAATTTTCAAAGCATCAAGACTTCTTTTATGAGATCCGCATTAGACAAACCACAAATAATTATAATCCTCTTTTACTCTTATGATGTGTTAAAAACAAAAAAATACGAACCAATTTATAGAAAAAAGGTTACAATGTAAAAAACACTAATTGAAGTAATTATCAAGCTACGATCTGAAGATAATCACAACTCAACAATCATGTAGTGATCTCATCTCAATCACATCTTGAAAATTCATTAGGTCTTTCATCCTCAATCAATGCTTTACAATTTCGGATTATAACTGGAAGAATTAAACTATGTAGATTTCACATTACATGTTTCTACAGAAATTTATACAATTATTGATATTTTCGCTCTAGATAATATAAATTCAAATGATATAAATTATCTAGAGTCATGAATATTGTATGATTATCAATTTTTGCGAATGAATGAAGATGACTAAGAAAAAGTCTATAAATTTTTAAAGAGAAGAAGCATATAGAGGTGTAAATTGTAAAATAATAATGTCTTGCTTCAAACAATTAACAAGTTAATTAACTTGAATAATAGTGCTAAATTAAGAGTGCTAGCTTTGAAGACTTAGCCGGTGTAGTAGTTGAGAATACAATATTGCAATTGGTAAGTGTTAGTCTGAAGATGTATTTTATTTCTGCCATATGAACAAGTTAATCATTTCTAAAAATCGGTTGTCCATACGTTAAAACATCTATTTAGACGGCAAAAACTATTTTGATACATTTTGGTTTTGACAAAATCGATAAGAAAATATAGTTGAGTCTCTCTATAATTTGGTTAGTCATCTAAACTATTTCCATATTTAGTATTAATATATTTAATACGATAAGATAATATTAAGATATCAAATTTTGGAACATATAGATTTATAAGATTAAGATTATAGAGTTTTTGCTCTTCTCAAGTCTATTATAGCATCCTGTTTTAGGATCGAGCTCAACGGTTCGTTTGTGGCGTTGGCATTGAAATGTGTCGCGGTCGATATGGTCATCAAAAAGTCGAGATATTTTCCGCGATGGTAAAGTTGATCCATGTGCTCATGAGTTTCTCACTAAGAATCCATCTTTCAATCCTTTTGCACCTGTGTTTACCGATCTGTGATAGAGATGCGTTAAGATCGTATCCAAAATTACGTTAAGCTCGTATGATACATGTTGAAAATTTTTGTTGGATATTTTTTTGCTGTTTTAGATTATTAATTTCATGTTTGTTGGATAAAAAAAAAAGATTTTGAATATCTTGAACTTTTGACTCTAATATATACTTTCTCATTTTTTAAAAGAAAATTTTCAATCAAGATATATAAAGTAGCATGAAATGTAAGTTTTTACAAATGTTTTTCAATAAAAAAATACAATTCATATAGAAAATAGCATGCAATGTAAGTTCTTGACATGCAAAATTTACATTTCTTACACCGAAGATGAAAAATGTTCACGCGAATCTCGTGGTCAATGGTGACTTTATTACCGTAACACTACTAAATCATTTTTTTACAAATCAAAACAAGTATACTTGAAATTTGTAAAAATGAGATTTATTTTGTGATTTTTTTTCATTAAGTTTCATCATCTTCTCTTCCGTATCATTGACCAAAAAAAATTGACTGCCAAGCCAAACAAAGAAGATCAGATAACTCTCTGTATGGGATCCACCACAGTCACACATTCAACACGTGGCAGCTTCCTGAGCTACCGAGCCGGAATGGTGTAATTTAAAATAAATAAATTAGTAAAATCTCAAAGAAAATGGAAATGGAAAAAAGGAGTAAAGAATTGATCCACGATCAAAGTGAAGAGGTTAGGTTCCTTTTTCTCTTTCTCCTTCCTCTCCACGATTGATCTCGAATCTTCTTCGAGGTACCGATTTTGTGAACCTGAGTCTTTTCTTAAATCGAATTTGTTCTATGATGATGGGTTTGATGGTTATGCTTCTCGCATGTTCCTTTGATATAGTTTTCGTTTTCATTTGATTTGATCCGGTTGAGTTTGAAGACGAAATCGATTTGGGATTAGTTGAGGGAGAAATGGAAGAGTCTCGATTCGTTTGGCTTTGTATATGTGAATCCATCTTCTACTGTTCTCTGTTTTTTGTTTTTTGGGGGGTTTTTGAAACCTAGAGAAAGTTTTGATTTTGATCTCCTTTCTGGGGAAATTAGCTTGAGGGGTTGCAATTTATGTCTTTATAATGGTTTGTCTGCTTAGCAATAGAATCTGTTTATGTTTTTGATTCTGTTTTTTGTTGT
>OZ053301.1:40972258-41212485 GCA_964056655.1 Arabis hirsuta
TTGAATTGCTTATGTTGTTTGCTTCAGCACAAACATCCAATCACAATGTATCGGTTCAAAAGGGTATGTGTATGTTTCAGGGTATAGACGGAAACCAAATCTGGATATTAAATCTGCAGAGTTTCTTTAGCTTTGTGATCTTTCAACCTTTTTTTCTCCTCCCAAGAAGTCAAAAAATTATTAGAGAACATGGCCTAGAGGCTTTAGTATTTGTTGAGCCTCAAAAGAAGAGATAAAAAAAAGAATAGTTGAAGCTGAAGAAGAAGACCCTTTTCTGCCTTTTTGCTTATGAGGCTGTAAATTATAAACATCACTTTGAAGAAAAGCTGTTAGAGGAAAAAGAATGTTTCCCACTCAAGTTTAGCTTTAAAATTAACAATAAAGGTCCTTTTTCAAAAACAAAATAGTCTATTCATTCTTTTGAGAGAATGTTCAAACTTTTGAAATGAGTAAAGTCTTCATTTGATTTGTTATTGTTGGTCTCAAAGTTTAAACTGAACTAGATGGTAAATGTATTTACTGACAGTCAATTTGTTTTGAAATGAATAATCAAGAAAATCTATTTGTAATCTTGGTTGGTAAAATTTGATTATAAAGCCAAGTGACACTACAATGCACGAGCCATTTAAGATAATACTGCGACGTTCAACACTAAAATATCATTTAAATTGACTAAAATACAATGTTATCAAACGGTGACGTCGATGAGAATTATTACCTTTTGTAGTTCAAAACGTACAATAATGCACTTTCCCAAAATATGAAAATGAAAACGAATACAAAGGAAAAGAAGTTAACACACGAGAAGAGAATCGGACAAAAGCTTTAAGAATTGATGTCATTTTGTGAAGAAGAAGAAGAAGCCATGTCATGGTGCAGAGAGACTCATGTGACCAACATCTATTATATATATTTGGCAAAACTTCGACGACAAAAGTCAGTTATTAATCTCAACATGCCAAATTTTTTAACCCATCATTTACCTTTTTTTTCTTTCAATCATACACTTTTTTGTTCTTTTTCTGGAATGTTCTAAATGTGTGAATTATGCATCTTACGGTTTAATTCTCTATCAATAATTGGACAAACGTCGTTGTATCAAGATTCTGTTAAAAATCCTAGCAGATTTAATTAAGAATGTGATAATCATATAATTGAGCATGATTGATTTAATAAAGTAATGAAAGTGTCCTTCACCAAGAAAACCATTCAACTTTGTATTATTTTGTTCCAAAAAAATAATTATTCTATTTACAAGACAATAAGTGTGATTTTAGCTCACTTTAAATGCTCACACATATGAAGAAAGTGAATTTCGTAGATAATTATTACTCCCAAAAATAGATTTCTTTATAGGCAAATAGATTTGTGTTTCATGTAATGATGTTATGTTTAGGCTAAAACAACAACGAGCGATGATGATACTAGTAAGGAAAATATATGGGTTTACATAGTAACAGAATCTCACTAAAATTTGTTGAATTACAAAATCTGGTTGAATTTTTAGTGTTTTCTTACAGAATCTGACAGAATATATTGAAATTTAAAGAGTAACAAGCTGAATCTAATTGATTTTTTAAATTTAAAAATAATATTTATGTAAATTTATAAAAATTAGTTAAATAATTTATTAGTTAAATAAACTAACAAAATAATAACTTTTACACTTATATTTAATAATTTTATTAGACATAAAATAATAACATAATTTAAGGAGAAAGCATGCGATTCAAAAAAATTAAAAATGAATTTATATTACCAAAAAGTAAATTGTTTCACAAGGCTGGTAGAGCTATCGAATTCCCATTCACTTAGTAAAATTTATGCTAATTGATGAATTTTCTATTAAAAATTATTTTTATATTTTTAAAAAATAATTATATTTGTACAAGCAAAAAATCGAATCGAACCAAACCAAAAATATTTAAATTAAACTATATAAGCACAATCTTTATTTTAAAAGTAATAAAACTACTTAAACTATCTAAAAGTTCTACAATTATCATAATTATTTTTTAAAACAAAAATATCTATAAATTATCCAAAATTATTTATAATTACATAAAATAACTAAATATGATAAAATCTTTACGTTTTTAATAATGATTTTAAATATCCGATATCATATATATATATTATATTCATATTATCTAATTTATTTATTTTTAAATTATTTCTATATGTACTTTTGATCTCATAAATATTATTGTCTAATTCAAATATTCGTTTTTATCCAATCTATTATAAAAAATAAACATATGTATACATCATTTGATGTTAAAAAATTATCGAATCTTGTTGAATTCAAGTGAATCTTACAGAATTACTGAATCTAGCTGAATCTGGTGAAATGTATATTATATTAAAATGTATTAAAATGCAATTAGAGAATATTTTATGAAAAAAATATAGGGGAAACCAAGAGAGATCTGGCCGAAATCGTGATTATGTTCATTATAAATTATGAAACACGAGGCCTTCATCATTATAAAGTATCATAACCCAAGCCCCACTCTCTTTTTACCTGCCAATTTCTTGCTATTATAGTATAACCAATTTTTTTTTGCTTTTTTGTAATAATAATAAGTGAAATTTTGGAAAAATACCTTTTTTATGTTTTTAAATTTAAAAAATATATCATGTTTTTTTTTAAATTAATTTTTTTCATGTGTGATAAGATTATTTTGTCCTAATTGTTATCAAAAATTATATTTTCTAATAAAGCAAAATTATTTCAAAAAAGTAATATTTTTTTTGTTTGAGATAAATATGTTTTATTAATTAAAATTTAAAATTTATGATTAGATAAATCTATTGAAAATTTTAAATAATTATCTAAACAAAAAATTAAACTATATAAAACAACCTCAATAAACTAAATCATAATTCCTATCATATATATATTTTTTAAATAAAATATTTTGTGATGATAAGGTTATTTTAATTATAATTTCAATTTTATTCATAAATAATATTTAATTATCTAAAATTTTGATGCTATAAAGTGTTCTTTATCTTTATGTTTAATTGAACCAATGATCTAAAACCAACTAATTTTTTCAGTATGATCATAGAAATTATGCTAAATTTATTTGTTAACTTAAACCAATCAAATTAACAAATACGATTGATTTAAAAATAAATAATGTAGGTTTTGTTGAATGTTTATTTGGTTTTTTTTTATAAAATGATGAATGTTCTTTTATATATAAGGCCCGTAAGTCTACTGTTTTCTTAAGATAATTTTTGAAACATTTTAATAAATTATAATTAGTAATACATATTTATCTAAAACAAGTCTAATATTAAATTTTTGAATTAATTTTAATTTATTAAAAATTATAGTTTTAATCAAATTAGGACAAAAGAGTCTTATCACAAATGAAAAGAGTTAGTTTTCAAAAACAAAATAAAATAATGTATTTTCCAAAAATTTAAACATAAATAGGATATTTTCCAAATTATTCCTAATAATAATCTAAAAAAAAAATCAATGAAAACTTTATTTTTTAATCAACTTTTATGTTGACAGAAAAAATGAAGACTTATTATATCCATCAAATAAATTATCCAGATTTTGTTCTCTTAAATGTTATATTTTTCTAAGGTTTTCTGTTTTTACACATACAAAATTAGAGATGTGTATATTTTTCGTTAGTAAAATAATAATTAAGGAATAATGTAAAATTTAAAAATATTTAATTTATGAGAAGAAATATTGTCCAAAGTGCAAGAGGAAAAAGGAAAATACTGTTCACTCCTTATTGTAATAAATTAACGCAGCGACTTTACTACTCTCTCTCTCTCTGACTCTGAAAAAGATGAAGTGGAGAAGTTAATGGTCAACAACTTACTGTAAAGCCTGAAACTTTCTTCCTTCTTCTTCCTTGCTTTCTTTCAAAGTACGTCTCTCATTCTCCTTCTCTTCTGTTTCTACTCTCCGCCTCTCTGTTTCTTGTTTTGAAGAAAGATTTTTAACTATCAGATACTCATATGTGTATGTTATATTTGTATATATCCTTGTATATATGCAATGATGTGTTTCCTTGCTTGTCTCTCTGAATGTATCAAGAAATTAAAATTTTCTGGGTTTTTATGTGTCCAGATTGAAGTTGGAAGTACCACAGGAGCTGTCTCAGATCTGGTGATAAAGAGAGAGAAAAAAAAATGAGTAAAGAAGAGTTTATGAAGATCCAGGTTTGTTCACCATGTCTCTGAGATTCCTTCTTAAAAAAAAAAAGAGAACTGATTCTCTTGACTTAATCTGAGAATTTTTTTTATTTGTAGACTTGTGTTCTTAAAGTGAACATACACTGTGATGGTTGTAAACACAAAGTCAAGAAAATCTTGCAGAAAATCGAAGGTAGATAAAAAAAAACAATCTTTTTGACTTTTTTCTAAGTCTTGAATCATAGATTTTGACCGAGAAAGTCTTTGAAACTCATTTGGTGTTTTGTCTGAAACAAAAAAAAAAAAAAAAAACTCAGGTGTTTTCACTACTAAGATTGATTCAGAACAAGGTAAAGTGACCGTCTCTGGGAGTGTAGATCCTTCAGTTCTCATTAAGAAACTCGCTAAATCTGGTAAACATGCTGAAATCTGGGGAGCTCCAAAGGCTAACAACAATCCCAATCTGGCCAATCAGCTTAAGGGAATGCAGATTGACACCGGAAAATCCGGCGGTGGAGGCGGCGGAAAGAACAATAACAACAATAAAGTCCCCAAGAATGGCGGTGGCGGTGGAGGCGGAGGCGGAGGCGGAGGAGGAGGAGGAGGTAACGGTAATGGGGCAAAGATGGGTCAGCAACTGAATCCCCAACAGATTCAGCAGCTTCAACAGATTCAGAAGATGAAAGGGTTTCAAGATCTGAAGCTTCCTTCTCAGTTAAAGGATTTGAAAGGCTCTGTTCCTGCGAGCAAGAACCAAAACCAGAAAGGTGTGAAGTTCGATGATCTTGAGGATGAAGATGATGATTTTAGTGATGAATTTGATGATGAGTTTAGTGATGATGATGACGAGTTTGATGATGATGAGTTTGATGATCTCCCTCCTACGTCTAATAAGATGAAGCCCAACATGCCTAATGCTCAGCAGATGATGATTAACGCTCAGAAAAACGCTAATCTTGGCGGTGGCTCTGGTAAAAACGGCGGTAAGAGCGTTCCCGCCGCCGGCGGAGGTGGTGGTGGAAAAGGTGCTTCTGGTGGTGGTGGTGGCGGCGGAAAGGGTGGTGGTGGGAATCAAAACCAAGGCGGAGGCAAGAACGGCGGTAAAAACGGCGGTGGTGGACAACCACAAGATGGTAAAAACGGCGGCGGTCCAAACGCCGGAAAGAAGGGTAACGGAGGAGGAGATGGGCCCATGGCTGGAGGTCTTCCTGCCGGTTTCCGTCCCATGGGAGGCGGAGGACCACAGAACATGAACATGCCAATGGGTATGGGTGGTCCAATGGGGAATATTCCGGCGGTTCAAGGATTACCAGCAACCGGTCCAGGCGGTGCACCATCGGGTTATCTCCAAGGAGCCGGGCTAGATCCGATGCAAATGCAGCAGCAGCAACAACAACAACAACAGTATTTAGCAGCGGTTATGAACCAGCAACGAGCCATGGGGAACGAGCGGTTCCAACCAATGATGTATGCAAGACCACCACCCGCAGTTAACTATATGCCACCTCACCCGCACCAGTATCCGTATCCGTACCCGTATCCATATCCATATCCGCCTCATGGACATGATCAGTACTCTCATGTCTTTAGTGATGAGAACACATCAAGCTGCGATATTATGTGATATGAAAAAAAATCTTAAATAAAACTTTCATAGTTGTGTATTTTTTTTTTCTGCTATGGATCGAAATCGAATCCTAAGTTATGTTAGGGTTTTTTCTTCTTCGCTTTGTTGTAGTAGTTTCGGTAATTTACTAGAGTTATAATATAAAATTTGAAAGAGTATCGTCGTCTATAAATTGTTTTTTCTCATTCCATGTGACTTTGTTTTTGGCAATTTGTTGTATGAATTAGTTATGAATATACGGAGTTGGTATGAACAAAGTCGGTAGATACCAAATCATAATTAGATATGGATATTAATTAAGAGACACTTTTGGTATAATCTTATCAACGTATTTTTCTGTTTTACAAAAGTGTGTAACAAAAAGAGTGGATGTGGAAGTGGAGTTGTGACCCACCCACTATTCTCCACTATATTTGGATCTTGTTTTGATTTCTTGTTGGTATTATTAGTTCTGAATTAAATTAAGGAGAAAAGTTTTTTTCTTTTTTTCCTTTTTTTGCTGTCATCGTTTTAAGGTTGAAAAATGATGAGAAGTAAAAGTCAGCAGATTGGTTGCATTTAAATATCAAAAGTGAAAAACAAAAAAAAAGTCTAGAAAGAAGAAAAATAAAATAGATAATCATATGAATTATAACGACTTATAACTAATTTGTAAATAATAAGAAAAATTGGGTCGTGATCATATAGTCTTCATTCATAGTACACTCAATTGGTCATCAATCTCTATCATCGATTCACGTCCGATGGAAACCGTTGTTGCTAGCCTCTTTATTTGGTTAACGATCACTATTGCACAACCAAACCAATTAAAATCATGGCTTTATGTATGATCATCATCATGCATGCATGGTCATGCTCATACATGATGATAATGTATCATGATGATGGGGCCTAGTGAACAGTTGAATGAAGTAAATGAAGGCTATGTAGTGTAGCTGCTAAGTGTAGCCTAAGCAGAATTGTTCAGAGCTTGCATGTGTCTCATCTTCTATGCTTTTGCGTTTACATATAACACAGAAACTTTACTAATGCAGATTTTTGTTTTGACTCGCCTAGATTCTCTACTTATTACGTAAGAGTTTCCTTTTAGATTGCATACTTTTTCTTATATAAAAATATATTTCCTGCTGTTATATGGTGGAATATACACACACAATATATGGTGAAAAAAAATGAAATACATATGCCGGCCGAGAAATATGTAAAATACGTATACTGTAAAAGTTGCAGGATATATTATTATTGTACCGAAATAATTTTTTACATGATCAAATGGTTTCTTTTTTATTGCGTAATAATAATGTTTCAGGGTATCCTATACTATTTTCTGTATTTTGCATTTATTAGATCATCACTGCAAATTAAATTATTTGAGCTTGGCAAGAAAAACAAGAATTGAAAGTTGGAGACGAGTATAAAAGTGACATGCGACAAAGTGTGCGAGCAGCTCGAGATCCCACATTTGTTCATCTCTTGTTTGGTTCTACCTCTAACTCTATCCTTCTTTACTCTTGTTTCCAATCACATCCTTGTACAGATATTTGACAAAACTACCCATCTTTTCCTTCTTTTTCTATTTTGCGACCCATAATTTTCGATTTCACTTTTCTATTATTTTCCCTTTCCTATCTAACACTCAACTTTAGAATATACAAATAATTGCATTCCGTAGATTCAACTTTATAGAAATTTCAATACTTATATATATATATCTATATGCGATTTATTCTAGTACTAAATTCTGATTAAATTTCTGAATCTTGTAGAATGTTAGAGTCAAGACAATTTTAAATCAGAACCGGACTCAACTACAGTGTAATGCCACACACCTTCTTTATAAATAAAACTAACTCTAGCTAGGACTCTCCAAATGACTTGCATGCAGTCAATTCTGGTACGTTTCCTACAAACACCCACACACACATATATATATATATGATTCCGTCTAATACAATCAATGCAATTAATGTTGTACATTCCTTCAACCTGATTGCAATCAGTTTCGAAATGTAATACATACAAAGACACTTTTTCTTTCACCGGAAAAAAAAAATAATTAGAGAAGCTAATTTAAAGTAGGTTATTTATACGAATTTATAATCTCCCTTTCTCTCCTTAAACCCGGTGAATCCTTAGGTTTGTTAGCCCATTTTTTCCCAGAGAACAAAGGAGATGCCAATGATGATCACGAACGCCCCAATGATCCTGGTTCAGGAAGTAAATTAAGCAGCAAAAGATGACCAAGAACGCAACGATTATGAATTATAATATATAGTGGTTGTTTGAAAGTCGCTAGCTTACCTCCCCACAAACATTTGCTCGGCCAGTACGATTGAGCTAATGATCGCCGTGGCAATCAGATTGACCGGGTTGAAGATGCTCACGAAGACCGGGCCTTTCTTCTTAGCCATCCACCCAACCGCGTAAACCGTCACAGCTGAGAAGCATCCCTGCATATAATAGAGGTTTAGACGTGAGTTCAATGCGAAAATGTATAACAAACTACAATAAAACTTTTCTAGATTATACTCAAACTTACCCCATAGAGAGATGCTAACACGGTTGAATATGACCGGATTTTCCAGGCTTTAGAGTTGTTTCTCTCCCATATTAGAGCTGTGACCGTAGATCCAATTGTCCCCATGATGCAGATGAGAGCGGTAAGGGACAACCTTGCCGGATAGGACACTGCTACCTTGGCCTGCAAGAAACATCACATGGATTATACTAATTGGTAAACTAAATTATTTAAACAAAACTTGCAATCTTAAGTTCTTTTACCTGGATCATCATATAAAATGACCAGCTCTAGCAGCTGGACACAAGCATTAAGCCTCCTCGAATGATGTCTTCATTCTTATGAATCTTTTTGGAGTGCCCCTCGCTTGTCCAAGGCAATGGAATTACATGTCCTCTCCAAAACGTCATCATCATTGCTCCACCAACCGCCACACACGTTCCAAGTATCTTTGCTTTTCCACGGTGGCTGGGAATTGCCAGTTTTTCCAGCCTGGAAAAAACAGATAAATAACAGGGTAAATCATAAATGTATTATATATGAACAAAAATAAGTTGATGATTGTTCCCAATTTCCCACACTAGAAGAAAAAAGATTACCTGAAAATGCATGCCATAACAAATGTTATGGCTGGGAGTAGATTAAACATCCCAGAAGTGAAAGTGGGAGTGGTGAGCTGCATCCCTGTGTAGTAGAAGTTTTGTTCCAACAGTGGTCTGTACGTACGTGTATATATATATATATAAAATGATAAGAAAAAACTAATTAATGATGATGATTGTAATGAATTGTATAAGAAATTAATCAGTGTGACTTACTCGAAAATGCTCATGATAACTATCTGAGCAAAGATTTTGGAAGTCATAGCAGGTCTTGTATTCCTATAATATTCAAACTATTAATTAAGATTTACACAACAAAATAAACGAAACAGAAATAAAAATACAAGAATAGTTGAGTACACGTACCTTTCGAATATGAGAGCAAGTGGTGTAAGTATTGCAGACGCAATTACCAGTCGCTCAGCCACAAGAATCCTTGGAGTGATCAAGTTGGAAATAAGCGCATATTTCGCAATTACAGCCATTACTGATAATCCGACTTGAAGACATAGTGCAACAACTGTTGGTAGGAAATTTGAGTACATGGCTTCTTCAAAGAAACAATTCTTTTTTTTTTAATATGATACAGAGGAAGAAGATTCTTTTTAGATGGTTTCAATGGTGGTCTTCAATGAATGGAAGAAGCTTTTATTAACTGAGGCCAGTTCTATTGGCAGTATCTTATTGGATTTTCCTGAATAAAAACAGTAATAATAAGTAAAAGAAAGAGAATGATAATGGATTCTGATTTAAGACCATTTCCATTCGCAGTATCTCATTGGATTTTTCAAATAAAAAAAAAACAAAAGAGGGAAAATGAGAAGGGACTCTCCTCGTTTAAGAATTCCCTAACAAAAGAATGACACACGTCTTTCCGTTCAGTTTGTTTTTTCACTTCAAAATTAATAACATAACTAAACTATATTACAATATTGATAAGAAACTTAAGAGAATATTTCACCAATGAAAATGCTCCACTAGTGATTTGAGTGGCGTATTACAACAATAAATACTCACAACTCATCTAACTATAATGCTGTATTCACTAGTAAGTCCTATTTTTTTCTTGTTCAAACGCATCAAAATTGTACACCACTTTCAGGCTTGGTTTACCAAAGAAGCTGACAGTATAATGTAATTGGTCCTAGATTTACATAATCTTATTCGAGACCAATTATTGGAGTTTGTAACTTTAGTTCAACAATGTTCTCTTATACATTAATTGAGAAAAGTGATTTTTTAAAATTTACTTATGTACCATCACAAGAATCATTCTAACCAATTTTATTATGACATAGTTTCAAAAAAATATGACATAACAAAAATGAATCAAAACAACATTTTTTTATAAAATCTTCTTTGTATACATTTATTTCCATAAAAAAAAAAATTATACAAATATTTTTGTTTTTCATTAAGAAAATGTTTAAAAATTATTTTGTCACAATAAAGCTTTAGAACACTTTTTCATATAAATATATTTTTACTGAAATTTATATTAAAGACTTAACAAGTTTTGTAAAGAGATTTTATTATGGTTTGTGACAAAAATGTTTCAAATTTATAAAAACAAATATACGTATTCTTAAAAAAATAAAATATATTCTAACACAAGACAATTTGAAAATAACAAAATTAATTAAGATAAATTGTATATAAATTTGTATATCTTTATATTAAATATAATTTAAAAAAAAATCAAAGGTTACATATTTTACATGCTAATATTTAAAAAACTAATATTCAACTTTTATATTTTAAGAAAACCAGTTTAACACTGTCATATCATATCATATTCAACTTTGAATTTTACAGAAGTATAAAAGAAAATTTTATTAGTGTTATAATACCATTACTTTTAATATATAAGAAATATAAATTTCTACGCATAAAAAGTAAAAAGTTAATGGTGACTTTATTCATAAATTGTACAAAAAAACACACAGAGAATGATATGTGAATTCTATAGCATATCCTCATGTAAAATTGTAACTCTACACCATGATATTTGATAAATCTACATCTGAATCAAATGCTTTTAAGATTTTTTTTTTTTATGATGCACAGGTTATTTTAACCATTTAACATTATAAAATAATTGATCAAAAAGTATAGTAAATAGATATATATATATATATAATTTAAGAAAATAACAAAAAATATAAAAGTAAATAACTAAATTAAAATTTGGTTGTTAAACTTAATAAAATTGTATAACAAAAAAGTCGCGCATTGCGCGAGTAAATTTTAGTTTGTATAGTTCGTCATTTGGCAAAATTGATCCAATTATATATTTTTAATTCTAATAATTTTATTTCATATTTTTTTTATCGTTTTATCTCATTCGACAATTTATTTTTATTTTCTGTGATTATGCTGACAAAAAGGAAAACGCTAGTCAAAGTCGTTCTATAGAAACAATATTTATTTTGTTCTATTTTTTACTGCATATAGACGATATTTTCCAATTTTAAATTTTTAAAAGTCATAAAATAATCTTTGACCACCAAAGACAATAATCTTATCTATTTCTGAAAATTGGAGTATAAATAGAGGAGATAATTAGACTCAACCTCAAATTTATATAATAATCATAATGTGTGGCTCATCATCATTTCACAAAATATTTAATGTTCTATTCTTGGTTTTTCTATTTGGTGATTTTCGTGAGGCTATGCATATACAAGTGGACATCATCAATGATATTGGTCCAAATGTTCAATTGGGGCTGCACTGCAAATCGAAGCAGATAGATCTCGGATCACAATCTTTAGCCTATCATCAACACTGGGGATTCAGATCCAAGATCAATTTTTGGATTACGACTTTGTTTTTTTGTCATTTTGAATGGAACAATCAGTCTAGATGGTTCGACATCCTTGATGCTGACAGAGATAATATAATTTGTGAAAAGCATCTGTGTGTTTGGAGTATAAGACCTAGTGGTCCATGTAGACTAACACGTAAAGAAAAATGTTTTCTATGGAACGGTTAATATTATAATTTCAAATCAATAAACTAATAAATAAAAAGCATTATTTCCTTTGTTTTAATATAAATTATTTCATTTTAAAAAGAGATTTGAAATTCTAACACTCCATCATCTTATCTCGTCTAAATGCTAAAGTAGTATCGTTACCCCATGTCAATATGAAATGATAGATGTTCTGATGAAAATAGATAGCAACAATAAGCAAAAACGTATTGGACGTGAACCTACTTTCATTTTGTTTCGTCACTATGTTCCCAAATATGCTTTCATCGTTAGGCTTGCAATAAATAATTATTTAGGCTTTGCTCGAGCTAGTCCTCTGAACCAAGCTAATGAAGCACAAGCTATGAGTTTATCGATTAGTTGACGTTTTTATATAAAATGGATTAGTTCGTCAAATTTTTATTTTATTTTTGTGTTCAAAGGATTAGTTCGTGAGTTAATTCGATATTATAGTTGAGAAGACATAAAGCAAAAACTACAAGAAAAAATCCGTGTATCGTGTTAAAAGTAATTGTAAGACTTTTTTACGTACCGTTTTGAAAGAAACCATTTTTGTAATATGAAATACGGAAATAACCATTTTGATTGCCTATTTACAGTTCTATCATTCTTTCAATATAGAGGTAAAAAAAAGTTGTTCTCTTAACGGAATTAACAAAATAATGAAAATATCATTTTTCATACATTTATAATATATTACTTATCTATTATAATTCTTTTTATATTTTTTGTTGTTTTCAATATAATATACGAATAAAAACATAAGAATTTTTTTTTGCATTCTATATATATATATATATTTATTTGTTTTGTTCATAATTGACATATAGCTAGGAACATTGGGTATTGTTTATTCGTATGTTATAATTATTTGCTTTGCTAAAAGTTATATATACTGCTCATAATATTTACTATTCATAGATATATATATATATATATATATATAATTTTATATTCTCTATATATAATAGAGCATAACTGATTTATTATGGAAAAATACAACTTTGATCGATTTCGATACGACAACAAACAAAGTAAAACATAAGTCATAAGTGATACGATCCATACAAGTCAAACAATAATTAAGTTTGTAGGAGCTTATTTATTAGGTATGCTCATGTAACGATTCAAACTAGTTCATGTATAATTTTGGTTTTAACTGGCAGGGACGATGACTTCAGACACAAAGCTTTTTTGCACTTCAAGGGTTAGCTCCTCCAAGCTTAAGTGACACTCCAGTACTATCTGCACAATTAAATTTATATATACAAAACAAAACATTCATATTAATGTTCTTCTTGATCCTTTTTATATACACTGAGCTTATTACTATTAATGAATTATATTTTAGTGTAAAAAAACATTATTCAAATTTGAAGAATCTGATTTTGGTTACAAGTAACTAAATCGACGCAAGACATCGGTTTTGGTTAGCATAATTGCCGTTCCATCAGTCATTTATGAGAAGTAAGCTTGCTCTCAGTATCTATATATATACCCTAAATTCAAGTTAATGTATATACCTTAACAACGAAAAAGTATAAGACAGCCTTTGGATGAGCGTTGGTTATATAGCTAAGTCTATCCTCTCTTTTTTTTTGGTCGAACAGCTAAGTCTATCCTTTATTACTCTTGTTTCCAATCAAAAACAAATATTTAACGAAACTACCCATCTTTTCCTCCTTTTACTATTTTGGGACCCATAGTTTTCGATTTCACCTTTTTATTAATTTCCTTCTCCGACGAGGTCGCCACGACCAATTACATCTCATATATATGTTTTTCTTATGTTTTGCTTCATTTTTTTTCACTCACTTCTTTCTTCGAAATTTACAATAGGTTATAACCTATTTGATAGAATTGTAGTTAGTTATGTTAAATTCATATAAAACAATAACTTGATCTTTTAGAATATCCGATGTAATTAAATTATTGGCCTTTTTGGCATATGTTTGAAAAAATTCAAAATCATATATTTACACATTAATTCATCTTAGTTACACAATTAGTTGACCATGACTTTACAAATCACAATATAGTTACGTACGTGACCAACTTGAATGGTTTCACTTACTCACACTCTGAAACGTAACTTTTCAATTATTTAAGAAAAAAAACAATTGAAACAAAATTAAACACAATCTCTTTTCTTGTTAATAAAAAGGTAATATATAAATATCTTTTGACTACCTTGAATGGTTTCACTTACCCACGATTTTGAAAATGTAACTTCCAGAATCATTTATATATGCACATGATCTATTACTATAAAACTAGATCAGCGCGGGTCAAACCAGCAACATGGTAAATTAAAAAATGAAGCCACTATTTTGTTTTTGTAAAATTAGGCTACGATTTCAATTGTAGATGACATTTGCAATTTTCTAAACTTTTTCTAATTCTCTAACCAAATACATCCTCATCGCTTGCCAAAAGTAAGTATTAATAATTAGAGAACAGAACGCTTAATTATGATTTTCTGAGTCAAAATCAATTTTTGTAATATGAGTCAAGACCTCCGTCTCTCTTCACAAAATTATAGATAAAGTCATAGTATTGTTCCAAAGTACTAAGATTCAATTAAGACAGAACAAATGAATACATTAGATAGCATTTGTAAGATTTTTGGTTTTAAAAACTTGGGAACATGACATAACTGGTGATAAGTGGAGCCACATTGATCAGTTTACTTTCATGAAATAAATAAAGAACGAAAATAGAAAAAAAAAGTTCTTTGAAAGATAAAGCAGAATTATTCAACTTGAAAATGTGTCACTCAGCCACAAGTATCGTAGGAGTTATCAGGTTAGAATCAAGGTCAAATTTTGCGATTACTGCAACAACTATGGGAAGGAAGAATGAATTCATGGCTTCTTCAAAAGAAGATTTTTTTTTTGTATATATAATTGAGGCATACGGGTAATAGGTTCGGTATAGTTCAAGTTTTTATGATCTAATAAGTGATTTGAGGGTGGTATTACAACAATCAATGCTCACAGCTTGACTGCACTACTATATTGCAAATATTCATGAGTAAGTCCTAGCTAATTTATCTTGTTACATCACATATTCTAAAAGTGATGCATCTTTAGTTAACATTACTTTGAGGCATCTTTGATAAGGTAACATATATATGTATACATAACCCAACTTTTCTAATATATATAATATCTTAAATTTTAACCTATTACTATGTTTTATCACTTTTTCTAATTTTCTGCTTTTGTTTTTCTTACGTTTTGCTTCTTTTTTTTCACTTCTTTTTTTCTTCAAAATTTACAATAGTTATAACCTATTTTGATAGAATTGTAGTTAGTTATGTTAAATTCATAATTAAATTCATAACTGCTTTATTGTGGAAAATTACAACTTTGATGGAATTCGAATACTACAACAAACTGAGTAGAACACAAGTGATATGATCCATACAAGTTAAACAATAATTAAGTTTGTAGGAGTTTATTTCTGGCAAAGTATCAAGTATGCCCATGTAACGATTCAAACTAGTACATGTATAATTTTGGTTTTAACTGGCAGGGACGATGACTTCAGACACAAAGCTTTTTTGCACTTCAAGGGTTAGCTCCTCCAAGCTTAAGTGACACTCCAGTCCTATCTGCACATTTAAGTTTATATATACAAAACAAAACATTCATCAGTCCTATCTGCACATTTAAGTTTATATATACAAAACAAAACATTCATATTAATGTTCTTATTGATCCTTTTTATATACATTGAGCTTATTACTATTAATGGATTAAATTTTAGTGTAAAGAAACATTATTCAAATTTGAAGAATCTGATTTTGGTTACAAGTAACTAAATCGACGCAAGACATCGGTTTCGGTTATCATAATTGCCGTTCCATCAGTCATTTATGATAAGTTAGCTTGCTCTCAATATCTCTATATATATATATACCCTAAATTCAAGTTAATGTATTATGATCTTTAGTGGGTTTAATTGGTTATTCTAGTGACTGAACTGACCCATTAATCCTTCATATGTAGATGTAGATATATACCTTAACAACGAAAAAGTATAAGACAGTCTCCTCCATGCTGCTAATGTTGAGGTGAAGAACCTGAAAAGATAGCTTCTCCAAGATGGAGATGATCCTGACAAGCTGGCCCGCGATTCGCCTAGAGACAACTCTCAATACAACGTTAGAACCTGAGATCTTGGCTTCCACATTAGCATGTGGGGAGTTAACACATGCTCCTACTTCCTTGAAAGTGCTTGTGGTCATTAAATTCTCTATTCGGCTAAACGGCACTCTAGTGTTGGTGGCCGCGGCGGCTAAAATGGATGGCTCGAGTGTTTGTTGATCATAAGGAAATGAAGGTCGGTTTACTGTCTTTCTACGTTTCTTGGACTCGAGAACTTGCACCAATTGTTGCAACTCTTTGATGAACTCTATCACACCTCCGATTATCGAAGCTTGATCTCCCTAATTAAATAGCCGATCAATCATTAAAAACAATACCATATGCGAGAAATTTGTTTTGATAACTTAACAAATAGAAATATATATTGCCTATCATAACACATACATACAGAAGAACTTTATTAAAAAAAACACATACAGAAGAAAAAAATGCACAATGAGAATATTGGATTAAATATGATATAATCATATATATATGGCACAAAATTATATATACATATGGCACAACATATATTTCCAAATTAGTAAGTTTGGAATATCCAAATACTGGAAGGATTACCATGCTGATTCGTTACGTATGGAAGTCCTTTTGTTTACAAACAATTTTTTTTCTTTAGTTCTTGAAAAATAAACTATTCAAGAAGGTTCAATTGTCCGGCCAAAATAAAATTTAATGAAATCTCAAATTAGACCCTTTAAATTACTTCATCAAAGAAAGCACCGATCATTAAACCAAGAAACGAAATCCCCAATCTTATGGAGAAAATTTAATGGAATAGAGTAACAAGGGAAGAGGAGATAACGTGAAAATTACCCTTTTGATATAGAAACAAGGAGTCAAAGAACGAAGCGATTTAAGATGTTCATTCATTTGCCTTCTTCGATTCCTCTCAACGGCGATATGAGACATGATCCTTTGATTGATATATCTCTTCTAGGGTTCTTAACTTCTTATCCAACAAAGAAGAAGATGATCACTTTTCCGACACATTCTTCAAAACAATGACGTATTTATACAGCCGCAACCACAAGAGATAATTAGGGTTTTGAGTTTATTTTTCAAGGGTTCATAAATGCACTATGTCGCTGTCTCGTGACATTCTTTTGTCTCTTATCAATTTTCTCTCTCTATCTTATTACTATTGATATGTATAAGTACGAAGTAGAGAAACGTATGCCTACAAAGATACGTCACGTTTGTGAAGTTGGATACATTTACATTTACATTCACTGCGTGACGTCTTTTATTAATTTATATATCTTATTTTTATTTAAAGTGCATGCATGCCTTTGCACCACCTTCTTTTACTTCTAGTTAATTTCTACCCTTGTGCCTCTTCTTAGTTACCGCGTTTCATTAAAAAAAAAACATATTTGATTTTGTTTTCTTCTTTAAAATGGAACCGGAGTTACAAATTTTGTTTGTGTGATGTATATCATTGATGGAAAAATATGATTTTGTGTTGAGATGTATTTTACGGATGAATGTAAACAAGTTAAACTAATAAATTCTCAAGTTAAGACAATTTAGAAGAAATTATGTGTGATCTATCTTCCACTTAATAACAAAAAAGAATTTATCTATTACGTAATTTAGAAAATTACATCATTGTTGTTTAATCATTCTTTCATTCCATCCCACAATTATTTTATTCTCCATATGATTCCATCGATCATTATGCCTTGTGTTACCAAATGGAATCGCATGCTATTGTTTTATGGATCACTTTTTGCATGAAATATGCTCTACAAGAATGTCAAGAAGACTTTGGAGGAAACTTCAGTTGTTCAAGCTTCTTCATGAGTCTCAACCACTTGTTCGGTTCATTAAGATTCCTCCCAAAAGCTAGTATCCTAACTTTATTTTTTATTTTTGGATAAAAGAGGTGTTCTTTTATCTCATTAAAATTCATGTTCCAAACTCCACAATTTTTTTTTTGTTATAGACTATGTGACAGCATTTTGCTCTATGTAACAAATCAATCACGACACAATGTACACACATGATTAGCTCATTGTTAAATCAAAATGCGAAGATGTAATGGATTTTTTTTATCTCCTAATTAAGTTCCAAAAATGTGGAATCTGGAAAAAAAATGTTGGTGACAAATGTCTATAGCCGCCAATGTTAGTTATGCTATAATATGTATAAGACATGCAAGGTGCATGCCCCATTTAATTAAAATATTAATTTTACGAGTATAAATTTAACACCAACATCGCTATTCAATTTGTTCATGGTCTATCACGTTATATAATACTGATCCAATAAGAAGAAACAAAAAAATCAATTTCCAATAAGATCGCTCACGCTCGATCAAGATATCGTGTCTTAGAAAACCACATTACTTATGTCATAATCATAATTAACATAATACTTACATGTAACTATAAATGTATTATGACAATCTAATGGCGTTTACATGCAATATTGCAAGGGTCGAAAACCAAACCAAACCGGGTTTGGTTAAGTGAACTTCATCTTCCTTGGAAAGAATTCATTGTAGTAACAGAGAGAAAATGTAAATGCTGCGTTTTCATTTATTTCAATTGTAGTAATGGACATGGCAAATAGCTCACCATCAATTGTTCACAAGAAAGATCCTTAACAGCACGAAACCAATAAGGTCATCAATGGGGCTCATGAGACTTCTTCGGTATCTCTCGAGAGTTCATGACTCTATCTTCTTATCAGCTGAATCCTCCTCACCATGTACTGTGTAACAACAGAAAAGAAGGTATATAGATTGTATCAATAAGTGTTGGATTATAAGGAAAATCTACTGTATCTTGCAAACAGATGCTGATATTTCAGTGTTTGGATCAGCGTTGTTTAATATTCGTAGTTCAGATATAATGTGTCATTGATGAGGAATCAACAAGAAAGATATCAAAATGTTTCCACACACACAAAAACAGATGAGGATTCTCTGTATACAGAGTAGGAAAAGAAACGATCATACCTTTGATGGACTTTTCAAATTGCTTCAGCTGAGAAATGAAACCGAAATTCGGCAATGCTTGAGGTCGTCGGCTCTTTACAAGTTCCATAGCTTTAGAGAAACCCATTCCATGCTTTTTCATCAGATAAGCCACCACTATAGTCACACTTCAAAACAGAATTCAAAACAATCAAATTGTGTCAAGTATAAATAACAAACAGAGAGCTCAATTCTCTGCTTCGGTTTAGACAGGACAACAATCACCAAATTACATAGCTCGAGAAAACTCTCAACTTGTCCACAAAATATGTAACAATCTGTTGATAGCCATAATCAGTATCCAAATTATAAAAAACAACTACAAGATTCATATCGCACAGGACATAACCTTTCACCAAACCAAGTTTAAGTAGAAATCTGCAAACTTTTTCCTCTGTGAGCTTTCTACATGATTGCAATTGGTTCACAATGATTCCGAAACACTATATCGAATACTAAATCGATCAAATTTAAAGTGGAATGAAAAATATTTGTGGAAAAAGAATCAAACCTCCTAGACATTCCCATGAAGCAATGAACCAACACACCACCTCCAGATTGAATAGCTTGGTCGATGAAGGTAAAACACTCATCGAAATATACACTCAAATCGGTCTCGGATCTATCAACAACTACCACAAACATACGAAACAAAGGTTCAAAATTTACTCTAACAAAAAACAAACCCATATAAAAAAACAGGATCTTTGATCGGAAACAAACAAAACACCTTCGATGACTTTATAGACGAAATCATCAGGGTAAGGAGGAGCCAAAGCAACAGCTATAGTTAAAACATGAGTGACATTGGAGCTTTTGAGCAATTCCTTGTTATTCGCTTCAGCTACTGAACCTATGAACAATCCCTAACAAGAAAAAATCGAAAGAAATCAAAATCTAATTTCGTAAAATTAGAAGAATAGAGAGAAAGAAACCTGTTGGATCTCGCTGAGATCGTTGCCTCCTTGGAGTAGCTTCTGGGAATTAGCTTCTCCAACTCCGAAGAGATCAACCACTTTCTCCATCTCTGCAATTTTTTTCCACTTGTACAAAAGACCAAAATTCACAACCCAGAAACAAACCCAAGAGTAAATAAGAAAAACTGAACTTGTTTTAATTTTAATATCTATATGTAAAATTAGAACGTATGCACAAACAAGTACCAGTGGTTTAGTGGAATAATAGTACCTTGCCACGGTACAGTCCCGGGTTCGATTTACGGATGGTGCATTTGTAGTTTTTTTTTTTTCATTTGTTGTTGGATAACGCTTGTAGACCTTTTTCTACTTTAAAAAGAAGTGAATACGAAGACATGTAGACTGTTAAAAAGAAGGTTCACATGTTGAATTACGATGGAAGAAAATATTTATTACAAATTCACTCCACGTGTTTGAGGCTGAAACATAACATGAAACAAATGTAATGAACAAGTTGATCAGTTTCACTAAAGAAACACATCACATTGACATAAAGGAAATAGTCGAGAAACAACAAAGGAGCATTTTTTCTCATCTAATTATCACTCTGGTTTCCGAGCCAAGACACAATACATTGGTGTGAAAATCTCTTTCCTGAAATTCAAAATTAAGTTTAGTTATTACAAAATCTTCGAGTGGCATATACGCAGAAATAAACAAAGTTACATTTTGTGTGGAATTAATGATGTGCATAACATGAAATAAAATACTTACTTTCCACCTTTAACCAACTCACTTGCGGCTTTTTCTAGCATAGTTTGGACTTTATGGGTTCCTTCAGGAACGATTCTTACGCATTCTAAGACTTTCATCTATAACAAAAATTTGTAAATATTCAATGTTATGATCACATACTATAATAATATATGTAATTTGATCCCCATTAAAGAGGTGTATTTTCATACTATCATATGACTAATCCACGTCCATGCACTAACTTCATATCATGTATGTACATACATCTAAAGTGTATGAAATCAAGAGATAAATGAAAGAAAGTTTTACCAATATACGAGTCAGAAACCTTCCAACAGTTGAAACGCGGAGACTAAAAAGTGAGAAATGACTTGCATCCACAGGTAAGTACCATGGGACAGGCGAATCCTTGGCTAGATCTTTTTCACATATCACCTTTTAGTTTATCCAAATACGAAAGAGAAAATTAGAACATATATAATGCATTTTGTGAATAGATATATATATATATATATATATATAATGAGACCATACGATTCTTACTTCAAAACCTGTCTGCTTCAAAGCTTTGAGACAATCCGTAGTCGGTCTTAACTCGGGAAGAGCATAATCAGTCTCTATTTCTCTCTTTATTTCCTGATGCTCGTCATAATTTGGGTTAAATGAATCGGTGAGGCACCACTCATGGAAAGCAAAGTGTTGTCCGGGCTTTAACACTCTGTAGATCTCTTTGTAGCATTCATACTATATGTTGATAATTATGATGATTAAATATTTGTATCAAAAACGATATAAAAATAATTAATAAACATTTTAACTTTAAAATTCACATACTAAATCAGGTGCATAGCATGTTGCTGAGATTGCGTAAACCGCATCAAAACTGTTGTCAGGAAATGGCATATTCATGAAGTCAGCCTGTACACAAAAAAACCGCTATTTAGTTTTTAAAATTCCAAAGTTTCTAATTTGAACTAATAAAAAAAAAATAGTACATAATTAATTCACCTTGACAAAATTACAAGTTTGGTCCAGACCAGCAAGCTGGTTTTGTTTCTTGCCTCTTAATATCTGGTATTCATTATTGGTGAGTCCAGTAATGGAAACATTGCTGCATGCAGCAAAGACGAAGATAGAAGTTGTTATGTTTTTAACTTTTTCAACTCAAAAACAATTCAACTAAATCTGAAAACTATTTTATTTTAAGATTACAAGATTCTTTGTAATAATAATAAGAAAACACCTAAGATCTGTGTCCATTTACTAGAGAAATTTTTCAAGATTTATTCAAATACTTTTCTTATACATCTAAAAAAAGGATTTGTTTAATTAGTTTGTATATTTCATGATAGGTAATCGAGTGCGTATAATTCAACTAAAACAAAATTATATATGCAAATACATAATTTTCTATTATTTTTACCAAAAGCGAGCAATTTCTCTCATTGGTCCACCAATTCCACAGCCTACATCGAGCACCTATTCAAAACAATAGTAGAAGCTTAGCATTCAATAATAAAGTAATTAAAAAAGTTCCTCCTTTAAAGTAACCAAATTAACCTTGTATCCTGGTTTTAGGGCAAGCTGCATAGCGATGAAGTGTTCATCTCGTTTTATGCTCTCTCGAATAGATTCTCCTTTCCATCTGCACATATTAATTCAATATCTAAGCATGGTACGTAATCCCTTAACAGAAAAAAAAAACTATTTAAGGTTTATATTTCTCAAAAATATATGCATAGTAATAAAACACACTTGGTTTATGTCATGTAATTACAATTTCAGAACTACCTTCCTTTTACAAATCATACTTTTAGGAAAGACAAATTGTTTCCGATTTCTTTATTCATGAGGTTAATTTTAGATCTCATCAACTTCTTTGATACCTATTACTAAAAGAAACCGGAGGATTACCTGGGTGCAAAATGGAAGGATTCACCCCACTGGTACTCATAAAGGCGAGTAGCCATATCATAATATTTGTTAGCCTGAAAAAATGTGTTTTATTCAATATTAGATCGAATGTCCTTTTCACAAAGTAAGGAATTGTGTAAGCAATGTATTCAACCTACCATTTCTAGTGTTTTGGTATATAATTTGTCAAATCCTATGTTATTAGATCATAGATTTTGAAAAATATATTAAAATCTAGTATTATTGAACTAGTGATTTAGAAAAATACTTTAAAATCTACTATTATTAGAAACATATGAAATATTTGTTTTTTAATGATTTCAAGTGATTTAAGAGAGATTTAAGAGGATTTTTTTGTTAAAAATACAAAAAATCAAATCTCATGGTTTTATTTGGGATTGTAGAGAATTTTATATTAAACTTCCTAAAATCACTAAAATCATCTAAAATTTCCTTAAAACTCAATTTTTTTAAAATGTCAGATTGAATACCTCCTTATAGTTTTCTAATTTTCTACTAATATAAGGCGAGAACTGTCAAGGGGATCCAATATTTTTGTTTGTTTGTTTGGGCCGTAGAAGGATCCAATTTTATCCAAATCAGAGTTAAAATATAATGATCATGAGACGCTCCAAAAAAAAAAAAAAAAGTCAAGTTATTTATTTACCATGTCAGTAGAATTTTCTTCTCTCCCATTAGCTTCTCCACCATGATATTTCTCATTCCTAAATCATCGAATCACTAAGAATCAGTGTCAAGGCTACACAAAAAGTCATTTAATTTACAGTAAGACCTATTTTTTTTTTTTTTTGTAATATAAGCAATGAAAATGAACATCCCAAATGTTTCCTAAGAGAGCATCATAAGTCAAGCAAAAATAAAGAGGGAAATGTAGAGTCACTTTTCATTGGCTGTGACTGTGGGGACATCAGTCTTGCCTCCAAGGATCGGCATGAGATCTTGAGCACCATACTTCGACATTGTTAACGATCTTGTATAGGAAAGTTGGAAAAAAGCAAAGAAACTGAGATTTTGTGGAGAAGTGGTTGAAAATAAGTTGAATTATATAGGAGAGAAAACTAGAAATCAAGTGGTATGCCCAGTGGTTTTATTTTATCGGGACTTACAATTTTTTATTTTTTTGAAAAAGGAAATTCTATTGAAAATATTGGCAAAATCTTACAACATAAAAAAAATATAAAATAAAAACAACGCCAAAGGTTAAAACGAAACATAACGGCTCTTTCTTGAGACACCACTGTAGACGAAGATACGGTCGCAGCACAGAAGATATCGTATCGCAGCACAGAAGATACGATCGCAGCACATAAATAGAGCTAAAAATATCATTATCCCCGAGATATCATAGTATCATTAATATTAATTTAATATTAATTTTAATAATAATTTAATCTTTAAGATTCATTAAAAAAATTTTAAATTTTGTATATCCTGGTAATATTCAATGAAATTCTAAAGAATTAAAAAAAAAATATTTTATATAGAAAATAAAATGAAAAATTAAATTAATCTATATAAATATATAAGATCTTATAAAAACTTGAATTTATTATGTTTTATAAATTTTTAAATATATATTACAATCCGTTAAAACAAATTGAAAAGATCGCATATAGTAAGATAAAAAAAACGTAGAATAATAAAAAAACATATAAAAGCATGATGAAAAATACAATTAACTCGACTCTAGTATTCAGTGGTGCCAAACTTTTGCTAAATATGTAGGTGTCTCTGTAGAATACGTGTATCCGACCCGAACCTGTATCCAAAAAACTTGAATTCGTACCCAACCCGAAACCTTACAGATATTTGTATGGATATAAAATTTCAATACCTGACAGAACCTATATCCGTAGGACCCAACCCGGACCCGACCCGACCCGAATACCCGTATGTTCATGCCTATCCTAAAGTTTCATTTTCATTAATGATATTTACTATTTAAAAAAAAATCATAATTTCATTGATCAATCTGGAATCGCCACATAACAGGTGCTACCATCTCATCCATCTTGGCTAGGTGATTCGTCTCACACACAAACACACACAAACCTTTTGTTTAATTAATTTTTTATTCAATTTTTTTTATCATATCTATATAATATCATGGATAACGATGCTTTTAACCTTAACTCCGAAAAAACCACAAAATGGCAACTATAATCCACAAAATGGGATTTAAAGTGTTAATCGACGTTAGAAATCGAATCTCCATAAACGTGAAATATTACATAGACATACGTAAACGTCTTACATGGTAAGAATATGTAGATATTTATGAGTCTAGATTTTGGTCTTATTTTTTTTTTTCAAAGAGAATAATATATATAACTTGTCTCAACTTGATAAAATATAATCGTTTATTTATCTATATCCCACCCGCATAATGTTAAATTTGGCTGCTAAGCTATAGCAACGACTTTTATTTATTTATTACAAGTTAAAACTAAACGTACAAAATTCTCGGTAAATGATTTTGATGCCACGTACTACCGCAATTTTACTTTATACATTACCAAAATCATATCAAATTCTTGTATCAAATAATTTATTTTATTATGAATTATTAGTCATTTTGTCAGTTAACCGCCATGTCATACAAAAATAAATAAAAAATACGCTATAATAATAATTTTTTTTTTGTCACAACGCATAATAATAAGTTAATAACCTTTATTTTTATCCATACTAAGGGTTGAATTATTATTCGAGCCAATCCAGTATCCGTTCCGAAAATTAAGATATCCGAAAAATTCGAATCTAAATAAAAATAGTAAAATTTAGGATTTGTGAAAAAAGGATCCAGATCTGGATAGCAAAATTTTAAAGTCTAGATATCTGAATCTAGATCTGAACGCATGAAATATATTAAAAACATATATATTTTACATATATTAAACTATTTTATATATATATAATTTGATTTTAGTTCTTTTTATAATATATTATATTAATTATGAAAAAATCATTCAAATTTTTCATTAATAATTTCACCAAAATGATTATTTTATTCAATAATTAATTATTTTAGTTATTTTTAATATTAATTTTGGATCCGGATCTGGATATCCGGATTTTTGGTCGGATATCCAAAGTTCGGATACTTTAGATATCCAGAAGCCACGGATCCGGATACGAATACTTTTACCACAAATCCAGATCAGAATACTTTTACCACAGATCCAGATCCGAATATTCTGAAATTCTAGGATATTTGGGTCTATCCCACCTCTAATCCATACCACAACCATATTTTCTTTATATTCCTCCGTTTTTAATATAAAATATTTTAAAAAAAATTTATTTTATAATATAAATATTTTTAGATTTCTATATAGTTTTTACCTTAATTGATTATATGTAACAAATAATATTATACAGTTTTTTCTTAATTAGTTGAATTGTTTGTAATTTATTTATTAAATAATTTTTTTATGAAAGAAAAGTCAAAATATTCTATATTAAAAATTGGAGGACGTATATAGTAAGCGCATACTACAACCATATTTCCTCTATACGCATAATAATAACCTTTTCTAATAATATTAGATCTGAATACGTAGAACATTTAATTTTTGTTTGTTGAACGTGGACAGCCCCACAAGTAAACGTTGTGAAAGAGCAGATCCGTTTCTAATACCATCCACATTCGAGACATTTTGTGGATATATCTTAATAAACAAATATTAAAAACATACTCTCTCATCCTTTTACTCAACTTTATATTTTCTCTTTCATCATTTTACTCACTTTTTATTAATTTTATATTTAAACACACTTCAACTTTCATCCATTTTCTCTCCAACTTTGTCTTCCCCAAAACACAACTTTGTCTTCCCACTTCAAAAATACTCACTATCTCTTCTTTTTATTCAAATTTTATTAATTTTATATTTCAATACATTCCATTATTTCAACCAAAAACACTCTCTTTCTTCTTTTTACTCAACTTTTAATAATTTTATATTTAAAGACACCTACAAAATGTCTCCAATGCGAATGCTCTAAGAGTGTGCAAAATGTGGACTTGGACTGGGTCCTACACCGGGCCCCACAAGTTTAATTAAAAAGGTTCTAAATGTTAAAATATATTGTGAAAAAACTCTAAATTTCTGTAAATTTGCGATTTTTTTTAAATTTTTTGTAAAATTTTCAAAAAGTTATAAATAATTGGCTCATGGCCCATTGCTTTAATAAGCGGTGCCTGCTTACGAGTTACACTACACTAAAACTTCTATAAATTAATAATATTTAAGATTTTAAAATTTTATTAATTTTAAAAAATATTAATTAATCGATAAATTAATAATTATTAATTTATCAAGAGATATCCATTTTAGGTAATAATTCTTTTAAAAATTAAATAATATTATATTAAAGAATTTAATTTAAGATTATGATTTATACTTTTAGTTATCACAATAGAATAATTATTAATATTATACTATACTATCTATATAAAAATGATAAATGTTATTAAGTACAAAAATTAGAAGAAAACATGGTAATTATTCTTAATATTGATGATAAAGTCCGAAACGACATATATTATGATACATTTAGAAAGAGTTATGTGTAAAAAATCAATTATTATGTCTATAAATTTTCCCAATTTTTTTATATCGAAAAAACAATCATAAAAGTTTTTTATATAATAAGTAGAATAAAAAAATCACTAAAACCATATTTTAGTACATTGTCATAGTTATACTTATATATGCATAATTATACATGATTATTAATTTATACTATTATTGGGACTATATTTTACATAGAATTTTCAAAATAATTATTATCTTATTATCTTATCGAATTTTATTAATTTTTACATTGGTCCGACTCGGGACCGGAAATATTTATTAATTTATAATGATTATTAATTTATAGAGTATTAATTTGTGGAGGTTTTACTGTACTCTGGTCCCATTGATTTCCGTTGTATTATTACATTTCTCCGAATAATTATAAGTTTGGTCCATTAATATTTAATTGTAGAATTTGATGAATTTCGCTCTCTTGACTCTCTGGCGATGGAGAAGGCGATTTGACGACGGAGAAGAGAGAAGGGTAATTCACAAGAGGAATTCTAAAATAAATTCTAATTCAATTGTCTCTGTTTCATTCTCAATGCGTTTCAAGAATGGAGAAGGAAGTGATTTTTCTATTCAAATCTGCAAAGATGTCACTTCACCTTATGTTACAAGAAATCTTTTTGCATGGAGTCAGAATATTGTGCCACTGGGTGTGTATTAATTTACAATTACTTATTAAGGTTCAAAATAAAAACCTTATGTTTTGAGAAATCTTTTGCATGGAGTCAGTATATTTTGAATCAATGATTTAAAGTCAAATCTATTTTGCTATAAATCTTTTGCATGGAGTCAGTATTTTGAATCAATGATTTAAAGTCAAATCTAGTTTGCAATAAAATTATCAGAATCTAATTTGATTGAATTTATGTTTGTAAAAGTTAAAATTTATGTAGTATACTTCGCAATGTTTAGGAGCAAAGTGGCCCAAATAACCAAGTGACCTAAACCATATAAAATAACCAAATGGCCCAAATAAAATATTTGTGTTGGATTTGCATAAACTCTTTATCAAGAATTTGCATAATGTACACCTATAAAAATAGGCAGCCACTTCTTTTATAATCTTTCTTGTTCATGATGTTAAAGTATTTTTTTTTTTTTAAATTGGTTCAAATCAATTTTGGTTTCATTTACATGGTGTATATGGTTTTAATTAGTTATATTACCAATAGAAATTAGGTTTTTTAAGGTTGAAAAGATTTAAGAGTCAATCTTAACACATGAAATGAACTTGATAAGAAATTTGCATGACTTACAAAACACCAAATGATGCAAAGAAATATTGGTAGAGAGGAAGTAGAAAATGAACACAAGGAAAGTGTTGAACACCCTCTTCTCCTTTCAAACTGCTTAACCAAAGGAATGTAGACTCTTCTTTTTCTTGTTAATTATACTCTCTCCATCTTCTTTGCGTTTTTCTCTCTGTCTCTCTTTTCTTTGTTGGTTCCATCAGATCATTCATAAAACCCGATCCAGCCACCTCGTGACTGTCCTCGATTCTTGATTACACCATCTTAAGGGGGAAAAAATGAATGGTGAAGCAGGGTCAAGAGTAGTTGACCAAGAAGCTGGCTCAACTCCATCTACATTGAGAGATGGTGATCATCAGTCAGCACAAAGACTATTTCGATGTCTCCCTTACGAAATAGATCTCAATCCCCTACGCATTGTAAGCTCTCATATATATGCTTGATCAAAGAAAAAACCAATTGAGCAAAAACTTAAAATTCGAAAATATGATCATGTTTATTTATATAGATAAGGAAAATGTTATGAAGTATATAGAAATGCTAATATCTTTGGAATAATGCCTAGGTAATGGCGGAATTGGTGGGAACATTCATTCTAATGTTTAGTGTGTGTGGGGTTATAGCCAGTACCCAATTATCCGGCGGCCACGTCGGATTGCTAGAATACGCCGCGACCGCTGGATTATCGGTGGTGGTTGTAGTTTACTCTATTGGTCACATCTCCGGCGCCCATCTCAACCCTTCTATCACCATTGCTTTTGCCGTCTTTGGCGGATTTCCTTGGTCTCAGGTACAATGCCTCCATATGGCAAACTGATATTTACCCACATTACTAAGAATTGTAGTTCAAATTTGTTTGCGTTTGCGTTTACATGTCACAATTGTTTAGTGTATTTTTTATATATAAATGAAGACGCAAGCGAGAAGAGTAAACTTTTATGTACACTATTGAACGTTGTTGTTTTTTTTTTTTTGCACCTTAACGTTGTTGTTATTGTCAGGTTCCGTTATATATAACGGCGCAAACGCTGGGGGCAACGGCGGCAACGCTAGTTGGGGTGTCAGTCTATGGAGTAAACGCTGACTTAATGGCAACAAAACCTGCGTTAAGCTGCGTTTCTGCGTTTTGCGTTGAACTCATAGCTACTAGCATCGTTGTATTTCTCGCCTCCGCGTTGCATTGCGGTCCTAATCAAAATGTAAGTGACCAGAAATAGCATTGTGGTTCTTAATTAATTATTAAAAAAAAAATTTCGTTATGAAAAAATATAAGACACCTAAAAATAGCATTGTGATCCACACATTGTCTGAAGAAATATACATATTGTATTTGTAAATAATTTAATTGATATGTTGTTTTTGTACAGTTGGGTAATTTGACGGGGTTCGTGATTGGAACAGTCATTTCCCTTGGAGTGCTTATTACCGGGTACCGTAAAAAAAATTGCCAATATGTAACATAGGTTTTTACTGTTTGTGTTTGCATGCGTTTACATTTAGCATCTTCTTACATTTGCGTTTGGCCTATAACTTACGAAACGTGGAAAACTTGAAATATTTTTAATTTTATTTGCTTCTCAAATAGACGTAAACATAAACAAACTCAAAATCGCGTTTGAATTATTACTATCGTAAACTATGAAAGATAAGTATTTTAATGCTAACGTTTTTTGGAATACGGTATGGTCAGACCGATTTCAGGAGGGTCGATGAACCCAGCTCGATCACTAGGACCCGCGGTGGTGGCATGGGACTTTGAGGACTTATGGATTTACATGACGGCTCCGGTGATCGGAGCCATTATCGGAGTTTTGACATACAGATTAATTAGCCTCAAAAGCAGGCCTTGCCCTTCTCCACATTCCCCTTCTGTCTCTTCGCTTTTACGCTAATCACCTCAAAGCCTACTATCCAACTAACCTTACTCTACAAATACACACTTTTATTTTCTTTACGCTTAATGTAGCCCATTGGGCCTATATTGATCCTCAAGTGAGAATACTAATAAATTCAATGTTGCATGAATATTTTAGAAGGATAGACTTAAAGTTCATATGATTTGTGCGAAAGGTTTGTTGAATATAGATATTTTCGTTAATTGTTTAGCTTAACATCATTACAATTGATGCCAAGGAAACAAACATTATAGGTTTTTAAGAAAAAAATTCCTATGGAGTACTATATGATCTCTTAGATTCAAAATTTTTACGAATAAAATCATATATTTTGGGGAAAAAGAGAAATTCATAGGAAACTCCCATCTTTCATTAGGAGAACTCGAGCACCTTACATGATATGCGAAAACAGAGAGCTTCTTTTGAGAATGAAAATGTAAAGGGTAAGCAAATGAAAAAAGAGAGCATTTTACACATTGCAATGACCAAAATAACATTAAAATGTTATATAAATAAAACTAAACTCTTATGAAAACTACAACGCTATCATTAGGTCGTAAGAACTGATAACACCATTACAGTACTCATGCGACTTTTAAAAATAACGATACCAAAGAAACATAAACTAGGGATAATGATAAAAAGATCTTATATTTTATTATTACCCCGACAATTAATAATTTAGTGGCCGCAACCTCTACGACTTGGACCAGAAGCTAACTTACGCCCCGATGACACCTTCTTCTGCTTCTCCGCGTAGTTCCCAAACTCATCTTTTGAAGCTTCTCCGGCCACATTCGTTCTCATTGTCTTCTCTGCAACATCTTCACAACCATGATATCTAGCCATGGCAACGGAACAAGTTAAGTAAATGACCAAGAAGAGCACGACTTTAAGAAGCTTCTTCATCTCCTTTTTTCTTACCATTGACTACTCTTTAAACTATGGATTCTTAACAACGATTCATATTCGTGTATATATGCATGTCTATAGATTTTTGTTTTGGCCTTATTCTTCTACGTGAGTTAATGCATATTTAGTTAAATGTTTCAAATTTTATTGACTGAATCAGTGAATAGTCCAGGAGTAGTATGTTTTAGGTTGCTACATTGTATTTAATGCTGTTTCAGAGTTTCTAATATTAGAACAAAGTTAAATTCATTAATTCATGATAAGTCTGATGATGATCAGTCTGATTTTCGAACTTTAAACCATGTGTTTTAGGTAGACTATAAATAATTTCCAATTAAATATATTCAAATTTAGATGGTGATTTCAAAAAATTGTTCGATCATAAGAAGAAATTATATAGATACGTGAGATACTCACAAGTCACACCTAGCCCTTTTTTTTTTGTAAGAAAGTAAGAAACCATTGAGAATTGTAGTACGTGGTTGGGAAAATTAGTTTTATCGGTGAAAAAGATCTATAGAAAAATAAAATTTGGAAAAGGTTTCTCGCTCAACCAATGAAAAGGGAAACTTTGGAAAAAATGGGAGAGATAGTAAATAGTTTTCATGCACTCTTACGATTTTCGTGTTGTAAACACAAACGCTAATTGTAACCGTCTATATCGATCAAAGCACTAAGGTGGAACCGAGCCATGACTAATGAGATACGTCCTCTACTCTGTCATTACTTATAGAGTTTGAGAAAATCAATACGAGAAAGGAAAAAAGTTGAAAAGAACTTTAAATCATTGCTTAAGCAAAGTGTATTAACGATGCTCTTTTGCATCTTTAAGAATATAACATTATAGTCAAATATATATTATTGAGCTTGACCAGTACGCAATAGTATGCTTGTGAGATTCATTGTCCCCAAGAAAAATGACATGTGATGTGTTACAAAACGTTAGGACAAGTGGCATGGCCGGCTCGGAGTCGGGAGTTTCGAGCTTCTTCGATATAATAGTGTATTTTAACAGAAAACCATTATTCGTGACAAAAAAAAAATGATTATAATTAAGATTCCATCTCACTTGAAGAATCAATCATTTATGATTATACATTAACTATATTATAAGTACACATAGGGGACCCAAATCCAGGGTGTTTTGTCCGGTGTTAGATTATATTTTTCGCTTAAGTTGAATTAGGTTTTCTAACAAAAATGTGTTCTTAACTCGTAATGTTTTAAAAGCATTTATGTTAAAAAGAAAAGAAAAGCGGCTTGGTTTCGTTTATGTTCTATCTTCCAAAGTAGCAAAAGTCAAATGATATGTTTGTTTGTGTGGATAGGTCTATGTGGTTCCGGTTTAATTGGGTTCATCCAAAACAGATTTTGGTTTTTTGGTGTCTTGAATGATATCGATACAATCCAAAGAAAATGCATTTTCAGCATATTCTGATAAATTTTGGAGCTATATTTTCCCAAAATTCTTTGCTATTATATAATTAAATTAAATATTTTCATAAGTTTGTGGCACTAAAGATCCAAAAGGTGACGAAGCTGGCAAGGATAGGTCTAAATAGTGGAGAAATGTTAGATGCTTAACGCTCTTGATTATTACATTGACACTTTTGGTCCCTACACCTTTTAATTTCTAAAAATATTAGTATTAGTTTATTTTTATAACATTTTGAGTTTATACAAATAAAATATAAAAATATTAGTATTAGTTTATTTTTATAGCATGCTTTGAATGGTACAAATAGTAAATAGGAGAGAGAATAGTAAATGGAGTAAATATTAAAAGTTAATTTTCCTTTCTCTAAAATATACTCCATCTGTTTCAAAATATAAGTTATTTTGGAGGTTTTTTTTGTTTCAAAATATAAGTTGTTTTGACAATCATAGATATTTTTTAACTTTATTAAATATTGTGTGACCACTAGTATTTTGCAGTCTTTTGTGTGATTAGTCAAATTATTGTTATTAAATATATTAAATGATACTTTTTAGTAGAAAATTAGTTTTTAATATCCACGTTTTTAGCTAAAACAATTTACATTTTGAAACAGAGGAAGTAGTAATAGAAATAGTTATCCTTTTTTTTCCTGATAAAAATAGTTATCTATGAAAGTATTTAAATTGGTGGTTCCATGGATTTGGGAGAAAAACAATCCGCTTATTGTACACCCAAGATTTAGATTACTCGGACTAAAACATTATACTCTTCTCCAAAACAAATTTATTTTGTTATATGCAAAGTTGAACACGTTTCACGATGTCGCATAATTATACTTAATCGAGATGGTTTGATAATTGTTCAAATTCGTATATTACTTGTAGTTTAGTTTGGTTCGATTTTCTCCGTTGCTATTTTGTTTCTCACCCGTATAAATCTATTAATCAATCATCCCGACTTTATTAACTCGCATGTGGACCGAATGCCTAGAATAACCAATTTTGAGTATGTGGACTCATTCATGCCTATCAATCTCTTTGTTAATTGTTACTCTGATTGTTCCAACCACCTCTATTTGCTGCATTAATTCACTTTCTAAATGCTTATCCAAATTATTTTTAAAAAGGGTCAAAGGCGACAAATCTTTTTGTTCACTTTTGTGTTAAAAAAAATATTTGGCAAAAAATTATGAGACCGTTGGTTGTCAAACGTCAAAGCATGACCCTACATGGAGTTACTAGTTTTTTCAAAAAAAACTTTTATTTTTGTCCTTAGCCTTTGGATTATATAAGAGCATACATAATAGTGTCATAATATAATAACACCATTTCTTAACTTATGCCTTTAAATAGTCGACTAATAATTTGTATAGTGTGTTTTCCATTCTATGAACTTCGATAATAATTATCTCTGTACCCTACCAAAAGTAACCAAATTTTATTAACCAAAAAAGCATATCTCAAACCAAATCCTAGATTAAACACATCTTAAAAAAAACTAAGATTTATTCCAAATTCTCTAACATTTATCAGGTACCAAATCGCATAACAAATATACCTTTTTCCGTTTTTGTGTAGCATTAATCTGGTACCAATTTATATCTACTTTGACAACCACAATTTACTTATATTTATTACTAATATATTGGATCCTTTGGTATATTTGTTCCATTATAGAACACAATCTCTCTCTCTTAAACCAAGGTATCAGTTGTTTATTCAACAGAAAAATGATTCTCTAAAAAGGGATTAAACACAAATTACATTTATGAATTCTTACATAATCTTAATTTTACTCCCTTAAACCCCACTAATTAAGTAGCACCAAAAAAAAAACCCCCACTAATTAAAAGAGCACACGGCCGGTGGTCCCACCATTATCACCACTTTTAATATTTTATCCCACGCGCCTTCATGTTGTTTCAACTTCCACGCTTGGCTTGCACGCGCGTAACGACATGAGTTTCTTCGCACACGCCAATAAGGGCGCGTGTACAGATTGATATGACTGCTTTCTGTAAATAATATCACTGTACATTTACTTAAAACAAATTTTTGTAAAATACTTGCTCGAAAATGCATTGTTTGTAATTTTATAATTACTGCTTGTAGATTTGTAAGAGAATCTACAAATTAATACTACAAAACTGTGGTTAATTCCTTACTGTTTCTGGATTGTTGACTTCTTACTTAGGTATCAAGTTTTTAGAGAATCTAATGTTTTCCACATAAGCACATATTTTCCAAATTAACCTCGGTGAAATGAAAGAAATTAAATTTTCATATTTTATTTTGTTTTCACAAAAATAAATTAAAGAGGGTTAATGGACCCATATTTCAAAACCCACGATTTTCAACCAATAGTCGTCACTCATCTCTCTCTCTCTCTCTCTCTCTCTCTCTCTCCTTATGAATGTGAACACGAGAACACAAAAAGACAAGCAGAGAAAGTTGAGAGTTTTCTTTTTATTTCCTCTTGTTTGGATTCGAACCGAATCAGCCATTGTTGGATTTTAAATCTCTTCGTCTTCTCTTTTTTTTTTGTTTCTTCAGAAAAATCAAAACTTTCTTACAGAAGAAAAGGAAGAAAGATTTTAAAATTTCCCCACAAAAAGCGCAACAAAAAAACATTCATCCATGAGTGTTTCCTCGTTTCCTTGACACATGTTTTTCGCATCATTCTTCATTATTTTGTCTTTTTTTCTTTTGTATAAACGAAACTGACCTACCAAGCAAAGCAGCCACTTCTTCTCTTCTTCTCCACCATTAACAATCTTCAAGATGCTTCTTCTTCATTGGCCATGATTGTCCCTCTCTTTCCTAATCTCTTTAATCCTCAAAAAATTCCTGCTTTTATTACAAAATCAGACAAAAGCCTCAGATGTCTAAGAACACACAAGTTGAAGAACATAATGGAGCCAAACCAATCTGTGAAGCTTTAAAGAGATTCAAGAGGTCAAGGCTCGTGTTCGAGCCATCTCTAGGAGTATTGGGTTTTTTCTTGGTTGGGCTGTGTTTGGTTTGGAGCTTTTTCTACTTTGATTACAGAAGTGTATCTAAAAGCTATGGTCTTTCGGACAAATCAGAGAGATTCGTTTGGCTCAAGCTTGAAAAGAACAAGAGTATTATTAGCAGTTCTAAGAGAGTTGGGTTTCTAGAAGAGAGTGGAAATGGGTGTGATGTGTTCGATGGAGATTGGGTTTGGGATGAATCTTATCCATTGTATCAATCCAAAGATTGTAGATTTCTCGATGAAGGTTTTAGGTGTAGTGAATTTGGAAGGTCTGATTTGTTCTATACTCATTGGAGATGGCAACCTAAACACTGTAATTTGCCCAGGTAAGAACTAAAATTTGATCTTGTCTCTGTTCTTACACAGTTTCTGGTGTAGTAATTTGGTACAGTAATTTCTGATGTGATCAATTGGTTAGAGATTTTATCAAATCTTTGGTCTATGGAGAAGAGAAGTTAGAGCTTCTTTGAGTTTCTTGTTGTTGCTTTCAACTTTGATGTCGTTTTCTATGGTCTCTTCTCCAGTTTTTTCCGCAAGTTACGGCTTAAGAGATAAGCACAGTCTCTTTTATCTCGTGAACTAGTCATCATCTTTAACAATTAAAGACAGTAGCTTTTTTGTTCTCTTCTCCTTCTTGATTTTGATCTTTTTTATATGGTCCCTTCTTTCTTCTTCTTCATCCGTTTCACATTTATATCGAACAGCTCTTTCTTCACCAATCAATGTGATTTTGTACTTGTTGTTATAGAGACCTTTTTGTTATTATATGAACCCGTGACTATTGGTTCGTTGGTTTTGATTCAATGATTGCAAACCCTTGGCTAGAGAAAAACATGTATGAACATTGTTTTGATTCAAGAGATAAAGATAAGAGAATTTATGGATTAGTTAGAGAACAATTTTGTGTGGATGATTCAGAAGTTTGTAGTATTCCAATTGGATCATAATCCATTAGTCTAGCTATATACTTACATTTTGGCTTTCAAGACACTACTTAAGCTTACTTTATCGCTGTTTTGAATTATGTGAAAATGTATCAGATTTGATGCTAAAGTGATGCTAGAGAAACTCCGGGACAAGCGGCTAGTGTTTGTTGGAGACTCGATAGGAAGAAACCAATGGGAGTCTCTTCTTTGTCTACTGTCTTCTGCAGTAAAGAATGAGAGCTCGGTTTACGAAGTGAATGGAAGTCCCATCACAAAGCACAGAGGGTTCTTGGTGTTCAAATTTGAGGAATACAATTGCACAGTGGAATACTACAGATCTCCATTTTTGGTTCCTCAAAGCAGACCACCTACTGGATCACCAGAGAAAGTTAAGACAACTTTGAAACTGGAGACGATGGATTGGACTTCTAGCAAATGGAGAGATGCAGACGTGTTAGTGTTTAATACTGGACATTGGTGGAACTATGGGAAAACTGTTAGAACGTAAGTTATTTCCCCGTAAACCCGATGTCTCATTTGTCACTTTGTCTGATTTTTGTTTTAATGACCAAATCTTGAATGTTGTTAATAACAGTGGATGTTACTTTCAAGAAGGGGAAGAAGTGAAATTGAAGATGAATGTAGAGGATGCATATAAGCGAGCTATGGAAACCGTTGTGAAATGGATACAAACTGAGGTCGATTCAAACAAAACTCAAGTCTTCTTTCGCACATTTGCCCCTGTGCATTTCAGGTCTGTACGGTTTCAACTCATCAAAATCGGTTCAATCAGAATGTTCTGCATACTTACTTGTCCGTGTCGTTGTATGAAACAGGGGAGGAGATTGGAGAACAGGAGGAACATGTCACATGGAGACATTGCCTGAGATTGGAACATCATTGGTTTCATCAGAGACATGGGAACAGTTAAAGATTCTTGGAGATGTATTGTCACATTACTCAAACAGATCAGAGACTGTTAAAATGAAAATGTTGAACATAACAGCAATGGCTGTTCAAAGAAAAGACGGTCACCCATCGCTATACTATCTTGGTTCGCTTGGTCCTGCACCGCTTCATCGCCAAGACTGTAGCCATTGGTGCCTTCCCGGTGTTCCTGACACGTGGAACGAGCTCCTTTACGCGATGTTTATGAAACAAGAAGCTTCAACTTCAACTACAAGAGTCGAAGAAGTGAATAGTACAGGAAATGTTACAATGTCGTGACGATGGACAGGACAAGGAAAGAACAACAACAAGCTCTTGTTTCTTCTGCAGTTGGGCGTTTTCTTGAAGATGCTGAGCTCAAAAGATTAAAGAGTTTGGGATTTTTTGATTGAGTGATTAGATTAATTGGGTGGGGGATATGTAATTAGGTTGATAATCTTGATCTCTTGTTGTAAAGATTAAAAAATCTCAAATGAATGATATTCGAAGTTTTGTGGAGGATAGATTTTCCCCAATTAATATTTAATTAATATTTAAGTAATGTTTACAGGGTTTGCAAAGCTGTGCGATAAGCCACCAGACGACAAGATCTCAAGAGAGTTTTATTAGCTGTTTAGAAAGCTGTTACAAGAGTTGTTTTCTGTAGAATGTTTTCGATCCCCCTTTTGGGTGAGTATAATGAGCTATATATAGTACTTCTAAGTAAATGGGCCAGTTAATAAATGGATCTGGTCCATTAAGCAATATATTAAAATTAGGCTCATTAATCCATTAAGCTCATTTAGTTAATGGGTTTAATGTATTTTGGGCCTAGATTCAGACTGTGCTTTTGCAGATTCGCTTTGATTTCGTCAAGACGTTGTGGAGTTGATCTTGTCGCCATATCGATCTCATAGGAGTGAAATCTGACCCCAACAAGTTTCATACTATATATGATATATCTAGATCGAGTTACCTCTTGCCAAAGATTAACATGAATATAGTTTTTTGTATTTTTTTGTAATTCATAATAATTTTGGGGCGTTTTGACCAAAACAACTAAAATTGGGCAATTTACTTTTATCGGTTTATGGGAAAAAAGCAGCAAATATTATAAAGATTAGGGAAATTTACACAATTATATAAAAAATTACGTGATTGCAAAAAATGAGAGATGATAATGATGGATATTTTAGTGTTTGGGCCTAAAAGACAAAAAATTATTAATGTGTTAGGATCCACTAATAGAGTTGAAGATGTGAAATGATTTTGAAGAAAGAACAGATAAGGATACTGTCTGGATCATGTTGATCTGTGTCCGGTATTCTTCTAACGTTCGATGTAACGAGTGAACACGTACGTATGCCTGTCTGGCCACTTCCATTTGTTGAAAAACAGGTAATTTCTAGTGACGTGCATATGTGTTTGTACTAAAGTTGCGAATTTGCGAATTTCAACTTTTATTTAGGAAACCATCAAAAAGTTATGATTGTAGTGATTTACAACGAGAATATTCCTTTTAAATAAACCGTATTTATTTGAAGCTGTAATACTAATTTAAATGAATACTTCTACTTTTTAAGGGCATTTTCCCGTTCGATGCGGTTTGAATTTAGTTTTACTTTTCAGATTTTTGGATTGAAATAAATAGTAAACCATGTAAAATATTTGAATTTTTTTTATTGGATATATCTTAATTTTCAAAAGAATTTTATCTTGTTCTGAACAGCTCTTGTTTTTTTTTTTTTTTTTAAACAATGAACAACTCTTGTTTCTTCACATATTTTTAAAATATATTCATTTGACCAAATAAAAAAAAATCGGTTTTTGTCATATTTTAATGATTTCATTCGGTTACCTCATTTCTTACATACAAATGCTACTCCACTCAAATAATTTCTTATTTTATTTTGTAGAATATGGTAGAATAACTATAACTTTTTTTCTTTTCTTTCCATTTTTTTTTGTGCATCTCCAATCTAATACCAAATTTTACACCAAACCTAATTTTTAGTATAAAAGTCTCTCCAATTCAACACTATTTTCAATATTAAAATGGTGTAAATTCATTTTTGACACCACCATTTTGATGTTGAACTTTTTTATTTATAAAAAAATCCTTCAAATTTTATTCAACTTTAAAATTAATGAAAAACATATACAAATTGTGATGGTTAAACCCAAAATCTAATATGTTTGATAACAATTAAACAAAAGCTTAATATATTCTTTTTTATATGTTACAATGTATTTATTTTATATAATAAATATTAAATTTAAATTATTTCATATTTTTTTAAACTTAAAAAAATAAGTAGGATTGATTTATAAATTTTAAAGAATTAAAAAAGAGAATCTAATAAAAATACTCCATTTTGGTATAAAAATTAGTGTAAACCATTTGAGCAAAATCCAATATCATTTTTGGTGTAAAAAATAGTGTAAACCATTGGTAATACTTCTACCAACTTAAGTTTTTAGTTTTACGTGTATTTTAGAACTAAATATAAATACGTTTCCTTCCCCCTAGCTAGCTGCTAAAACTTACCGTCATAAACCAATACAACTTATATACTGTATACCGTTACTATTATTCCAACGACATGCATACCACTTCAACTGCACGATCTTCCACCGGCTCAACGTCTTGTACCCTAGTCGATGACTACTTACAAAAGTGTGTTTGTTGTATGTCTTTATGAGTGATGCTGTCCATTAAATATGCACAAATTAAAGTCTTTTTATGGATAATTTTATATTTCTTTCCGTATAATTTAATATTCTCTCTCTTTTTAAATATATAATGTTTTGTGCATTTTTATTTCTTTGTTATTATATAATGTTTTCACTTTTCTATGTATAATTAATTAATTTATTATTGTTTTTGATTCTTTGAATTCTAAATATTGGTTTTTTATTAGGTAAAATGTTTTGGATGGATAAAAATTGAATTAAAAAAAGAATAAAAATTTAATAATTTTTTAATTAGAGTACATAAACCTTAAACATCATATATTTAAAAAAAGAGAGTATTATAATAATAATCACAAAGAGGCCATTTTAGTGAATCGATTCATTTATTATGATTCATAAAAGACAAGTCGGTGAGGCTTAAAAAAACTCAAGTCGGTGATCGTGACATGACATGAGCCTTAGCTAGAAGCTCGTGATCAGAGAATCTGTGATTGGTAAATTCTCTCGTTGATTCTCTTCTCAGATACTTTACTCTTATCTCATTTTTTCTTTGGTCATTCGAAAGATCATTGAGTAAACTTTAGAGATAAACTTACTTCACCCTTGGATCTAAAATTCGGTTTAGTTCGGTTTAAGCCGGTTTGATATTCCCGGACCTTATCCGGGGAAGTTTGCAAGTTGGAAGTGTAGGTGTAGGGTATAGAGTAGCTTATCTAATTATCTATACAAAAACCCTTGTGGTGTTCTATTATTTGCCCTTTTAATATTTATGTGGGTGTAAATGATGAAAACACATATCCAAATTCGGATAAGTTTTTCTTATTTGTATTATATGTTATATATATGACGTACAATAAAAATTTGTAGTATATCATTATCACTTGTTCGTTGATGTTATATATCACTAAACATATTCTCTCTTTAATAATTTAATCGTCATAGATTTTACATGCATGGCGACTGAAAATTTAAGAGATTTGTCTACATTCAAGATCCCAATCATAAAAATGAACTGTTTAAAAACGTTTATAATATATATACTGTAAACAGAAATTGTGTAATACAGAAATGGAGAACAAACTCATAAGATTTTGACCTGTATAATCGTAGTTCAAAAATGACCCACTTGACCGGTGTGTGACCCCACTTCCATAAAATAGTATCTACAAGACTCCAACCAAATCAAATCATAGAGATAGATTTTTCTTTGTTTTTTTCTTTCTCCCTACCCTATTTCCAAAAAAATCCATATTCCGAATGTTCATTCCATAAATTTCCACTTCAAATGCGACTCACCGATGAATTTCCTAATTTTGTAACATAACCAACTTCATTGATTCGATTCACCAACTATTTAAAGCATCACAATTAATATAACATACTCTAGAATATGTTTATTAGAGTCATTTGAATGATTTGTTTTAGATTGGCAATCAAATTTATACAAATGAGTAGTTCGACAACTGACATGTTTAGATTAGGTCAATGGTATTCGTTGAAGAGAGGTTTGAACATATTTTCTTTCACGAGGCTAACAACGAACAATCAACGTATTTCCTTCAAAAGCTAAATAAAGGTTCTAACTTTATTCTCCTAACATGTTAAATGTCGATAAATAGTTAAAACCATATCAAATGTGACCCCACGGTTCCATATAGTTTGGTATATGCATAGGTCACCACATCGTGGACATGTGCTCTCGTTAATTTATGGACGTAGTTGCAAATGGCCGCAAAAATATTTTTTGTTCTAAAGTTACAACTAATTTGTGGAGAAACCATGTAATCTCGAGGTTTTTAGACGTACGGTGTGTTCCAAAATAAAAATAAGATTTTTTTCAGAAGGAAAATAGTATTATCAATTTATGTCATATCTATAGATTTGAAACAAATGATTTAGTGAAGAAAAACCTTAAATGTCGTACCATATATGTAACTGAATATTATTAACAATCATATAGTAATATACTTTTTATATTTTCTGCTGTTATTGACTAAGAAAGTCATTGGATAAGGTAGTTAAGAGTTCCATCTTTAGTGGAGATTATTGAAACTATGAACGAGAAAAGGAAATTTTGATTTAAGGGAGAGATGAGAATGAGAGGGATGGGTTTTTGTGGATGAGATGTTATAATTTTTTATTAATGTGTAGTGAATAAAAAAATATAAATCGAGATAGATATGGGTGTTTTGGTCTTCTTGTGAGTTGTGTGACCCTTTGATTCAATAATATCTTTATAGGATTTGCAAGCAGTAGAGATAACATCATTGCACAAAACCTTCCTTCATGATCCATTTGTGTGTAGGGACTTACTTTTGCCAGATTAGATTACATTATATATTTCTTCTATCTTTACTTTGGACCCACTCTCCCACATGCTCTTCTCTCTCTCGCTCTTAAACCCCAAATCTCTTGCCTATTTATGCCACCCTTTGAACATTCCCCCTCACAACTCCACTTGAACCAATTTTTTTTTAAAAAAATACTTCTTTCTACATACAACAAAAAGGCTAATCAAGATAGACACATGGCCATGGAAGTTGCTATGGAGCTTGAGCTTGATGATGATGTCTTCTTTGCAGACATAAGCAAGCAACTCAATCTCTTGATCACAGATGAAGATGAACAAAACCCTATTTCACTTTCCTCTTCTGTCTCTTTCCAGGTTTGTCCAAATTTAACCCTACTTTCTCTCTCTCTTGACTAGTAAATATCATGTGATGTTGATCTTTAATTTGAAATCAAAAACAGGGTTTGTTCAGAGAAAGCTACCAAACATCAGCAACACCATACATGATGTATCAAGAGCAGATTAATTACAACCAAATTAGAGAGAGCAAAGGAACAGGAGTGTTTATCCCAAGATGTTCTCAACCAAGAAGGAGACACAATAATCCCCATTCTAATCAGAAGAAGCAAGGGAGATTCGGTTCCTTTATCCCCAAGCAACAGTATCCTAATCATGTTCATGACAATATTAATAACTCCACAACTCTCAACAACAACCACCAAGAAAGCATCAACCTTCATCATCATGCTTCTATTAACCCAAGAAGAACCTATAGAGATGCAGCATCTCTCTTCACTTAGTCTCAATCAAGTTTCAAAGACATGGGATTTGTGTCATTAATTCATATTATATATAGTTGATTATTGATTAATAATTATTTATAGATTCTAAGTTTGTAAAATCAGCTAATAATAAGAATGAAGGAGTAATCATCAATCTAAAGGGATTTGGTGTGATTTTTGCAACTGTCTACCTTATAAATTTCTCTAATTATTTTAAACTAAATCAAATTAGTCCTAAGTAATCAATTAGTAAAGGATCAATGGAGGAATTAATCTGGATCAGGACAAGTCTCATGTGAGATTGGGAAATCTTCCATGTCAAGTCACGAAGCAATCAATTTCTTTGGGACCTCACATAGTTACAGAGTTTACAGTTATGTTGGCAACAATGTTTGAATAGACAAAAGTCAGATCTATAGAGTAAAAAAGACTGTCACAAACTCACACCCACATGTTGACATGCCCATCACTCTTTTTTTTTCTTCTTCTTTCCATTTTATTATTTTAGTATATTTAATTTTTTTTTTATTAAAACAAACAAGGAATTATATGTATATTCTTTCATATAATGTTTTTTTAAAGGAAAAAAATTCACAATCTAGACATTTCTATGGAGCAGTGCTGTATGTTTTCTGTCAACTAGCTGTACTTTTGTAAATTATTACAAGTTTTAAATGTCATATAAGACTAAGCATTTCAATATGTGAAAGTATTATTAACTCAAAATCTGTTTCTTACAAGTTGCTCAGACCTTTTCTTTTAACTCTAACACATGTAGACACGTAAACAACACATTCTTTTGGAAAATTTATTTCAGAAAAAATTTCACAAAAACAAAATAATTATCTCTTTTTTGAAATGTGTAATATAATAAAAAGTACAAACATAATAATATATTGTCATTTTGATGGTAAAATTGTTGTATTATTAGATTTGATATTTAGTAAAAATCATATATTAGAGTTTTTTTTTGTAAAGTACAAATGATTTTAGCAAATATAATTTCAAAATCAGACCGGCCGGTTCAGACCGGAATCCGTTAACCGACTTTTTTTAGTTCGTCAGTAGTCTCGAATTTGTTTTGTTCTGTTTTCTTTCTCCATTGATCACATCTCCGAGCTATTGTCACGAGATCCAAAAGGTTTCAATGGCGGCAATTTCTACTCTCTTCCTCCTCTTCCTCATTCCCCTTATCCCACTCTCTCTTCTCACTATCTTAGCCCTAATCGTACGCCCTCGACCCATCAGAATCCCAATCAAATCCCGTCACGTCTTCGTCACCGGCGGATCTAGCGGCATCGGTCTTGCCTTAGCCCAACGCGCCGCTTCCGAAGGTGCTCGTGTCTCCATCCTCGCACGATCCGCGGCTAAGCTCGATGAAGCTAAGCAATCAATCAAACTCGCTACTGGCGTCGAAGTCGTGACTTTCTCCGCCGACGTTCGCGATTACGACGCCGTTTCGAAGGCGATTGATGAATCTGGTCCGATCGATGTGTTGATTGTGAATCAAGGCGTGTTCGTTGCTAAGGAGCTTGTGAACCATAGCCCGGAAGATGTTAAGTTCACGATTGATGTCAATCTCGTGGGAAGCTTCAATGTGATTAAGGCTGCTTTGCCTGCCATGAAAGCAAGGAGAGGTCGTGGTCCTGCTTCCATATCTCTCGTCTCTTCTCAAGCCGGTCAGGTTCGTCTCTAGGGATTTGAGTTTCTTCGTTTAGGTGTATTTAGTAAATCAAATCGTTGAATTGGGGTTTGTGTAGCATTGTGAAGAATGGTTGATACTCTTTTTCTTCCAGGTGGGTATCTATGGTTATGCAGCATATTCAGCAAGCAAGTTTGGGCTTCAAGGTTTAGCACAATCACTGCAACAAGAAGTTATTGCTGATGATATTCATGTCACTCTTGTTTTTCCACCTGACACTGATACACCTGGCTTTGAAGAAGGTAAAAAACAATCCTTGAGAAAGCTTAGATTCATTATTGAGTAGTATATGGTACAACATGAATGTAGCTAGGAAGATTAGGTGTACTAATCGAATAACGGAATTAAATGCATACAAAGAGTTGATGGAGACAGATTAGTTAAGGCTTGTACTATATGGTTGGGAGATATGTAGACATGATAAACTAATATGATCTAGTTGTTTTTATGAGATGAAAGGTGTGCCTGTGCCCTTGTCTGGTTTGAATGGTTGTATACTCTTTATCGAACTAAGAGAGTGATGTGTTTAAGTACTGAGTACTGACTATGATAGTGTTTTAGAATGAAGTCTCTTCGTAACCGTGATACTGTTTAGAAAAGAATAAGTGATGCATAAGAGGATGTATTATTTTACTCTCTGAGAGTGAAGTAAAAACACAATTGATTGATGTTCTGAGTTCCTTGCTTCATATTTATGAAGTTGAAGATCATGATAAGAGTTTATATCTGATTTTCTCAGAACAGAAGAGCAGACCTGAGGTCACTGCAATAATAGCTGCGTCCTCTGGTTCAATGAAAACAGAAGAAGTAGCCAAAAAAGCTATGGAAGGAATCAAAGCAGGAAAGTTCACTGTCTCTTGCAACTTTGAAGGATTCTTACTGTCTCTCGCGACAACCGGCATGTCCCCTCAGAGATCATTTTGGCTCGCTTTTGTTGAAGTTATAACCGCAGGGCTTATAAGATTAGCCGCTCTCTTTTTCCAGTGGGATTGGTATAATGCCATTGAAAAATGGAGCAAAGCCAAAATGCAAAGTAAGTAACAAATACCATCAAGCTGTTCAAAATAGTAATTCCTCTTGGTTTGACAGCTTTATTATACATTACTCTTTCGGCTACTCTAATTTTGCTTCTCTTTTGTGGTTTCAGAGAGCTAGAGGTGTGGACTTGTTGTCAGTGTGGAGTCTCTAAGTTCGCTACCACTCGATTAGTCGATTATACCAATTCAAATTATTGATGTACGTTACTGAATAGTTTTTGTAAGTCTTGCCGGTCTTAGAACAAGTTCTGTTTCTTTGTAGAGGAATAAAAACTCATGAATGTACCTTTTTTACTTGGTCAACAAGTGAAATGTTTTTCACAATTTGTGTTTTCGAAACAGGTCGAGATGAACCAAGATTTTTTTTTTGTTTTTGCTTATAATATGTTTCTGAAAGATGCATAATATCACAATTTGATGTCTTCGAAACAAGTCAAGATGCAAAAATTTGAGAATTTTCAAGTGTGTCCCGTCCCGGAAGCGTTTAAACAGCGCGGAGTTCGACTCTTTTGTTACGAAACGGCACGATTTCTTCATAAACGTTGTTTCTTCTACACAGTAATCGAAGGATCCAAGAGGTGGACTGAGTCTCATTTTCGACGATGGCGATGTCTATTCTGAAGCTAAGGAACTCACCGGCTTTGAGATCGGTCGCTAATTGTGCCCGGATCAGAGTTTCATCGAGAGGTTTCTCAAAGCTCGCGGAGGGCACCGACATAACCTCGGCGGCGTCCGGCGTTTCTCTCCAGAAAGCTCGGAGCTGGGACGAAGGCGTTTCCTCCAATTTCTCAACCACACCATTGACAGATATCTTCAAGGTTTTCGAAATCTCTCTTCAATTTTCTGGAAATTTCGATTCGAGGGGAGATTTTTGATTTCTGACAATGGGTATTTGTTGCAGGGGAAGAAAGTTGTCATCTTTGGTCTCCCTGTAAGAAAATTTTCTATCTTTATTCATCTTTCTTTTATGTATTGATCATATTTCTGTTCTGAGCTGTGAGATTTGTGTGTAGGGGGCTTACACTGGAGTTTGCTCACAGCAACATGTGCCTAGCTACAAGAGTCACATTGATAAGTTTAAGGCCAAAGGCATTGATTCTGTTATTTGTGTCTCTGTTAATGATCCGTATGTTATTAATGGTTGGGCTGAGAAAATTGGTGCCAAAGATGCGGTAAGTAGTTCATAAATCTTCGACCATCACATTGATCTGCTTGTTGTTGCTTTAGAAAACTTGGTTTTGCAAACATTACATATATTATTCGGTGGCGAAGATGGATAATCTAGGAAATTTGATTCTATGCTTACATTTCACATCAATAGATGATAAAAGATTTGATTCTAATATTAGAAGGACTTCCTGCATCAGAAATTTCATAATACTTGATATATGAATAGCATTACAATAGTTTTCAATCTTTTCTGAGCTCGATATTCGAGGTTTGCTCATTTGTTCCTTTGCGTGCATATCTTTGTCATTATGCCTAAAGTATATCTTTGTTCGGATAGCGTTACATGCCAGCACAATGACTTTATCTGATGTTCTTGAACATTTTTCATTCTAGATTGAGTTTTATGGAGATTTTGATGGGAAATTCCATAAAAGTTTGGGGCTAGACAAGGATCTCTCTGCTGCATTGCTCGGACCTCGATCTGAGAGGTAAACCTTAAACCACTGCAAAGTCCATTTGTAGAAATTTCATATCCTTGAACCATTGATCTTACGGATTGGTTGGCTTGTGATGTTGATGTGCAGATGGTCAGCTTATGTAGAAGATGGTAAGGTTAAGGTGGTGAACGTGGAAGAAGCACCGTCTGACTTCAAGGTGTCAGGGGCAGAAGTCATCTTAGGACAAATCTAACGAGTGTTTCAAGAAGTTGCTTTGCGCTTAATGTTTTCTTTTGAGTTACAACTGAAAATAAGTTTGATCCGGACATGTCCAAAGGATCACATCAAGTCACAAGTTTACTCTTTTGTTTCCAGTTTCCACAGTTTCAATGTCAATGTTCGTTTAAGGTGAAAAACTTTGTGTTTGATCAGAACATTTATCATTCAGTTTCGTTTTTTTAAACATAAAAAAAAAAAACTAATTTTAACCGTGTTAGAATTTGTTTCAAATCACATCTCTTTATTCAGATTGATCACTTGTAGGAAAAGGTTGTTTTTTTTTTTTTTGAGAAAGAAAGGTTGTATATATTTGCTTTATCAAAGTTGTTCTTGCGTTAGCTGTTTTTTCTAAACTGAAGTGAATAAATTTTAGAGGAAACATGTCCAAATGATCTCACACTAGGCCACGAATTTTACTGTTTGTTTTGGTTTCTACGGTTTCAGTCTCACCCAATGCATAAATTGAACATATCATAAAGTGTGAAACGAGAATAGTATATAACCTCATTGGCCCAAAAAAAAAAGGAAAAAAAAAAAACTCGTCAAGACTTTTAATCAAACTAATTCTTGTCTTTGGGATAACTTTTGCTCTTTGATGGAAGCAAAAAGAAAGTTAAAGAGAAGGACAAAAGTGAATTTTGGTTTAGAAGGTCGATTATATGATAGATATAGCAAAAAGAAATTTAGAGAGCATGAAAATAGTTATCACGTAGAAGAGATTATAGGAATCTGATTTGATAAAAAGTATCTTACAAATTAAGTACTCTTACACCAACAGCGAGCTACCGAAATTCCAAGTTAATGCCGCCATCAATCCATGAAATAGCGACGGGCCGGTATTCATTTGAGAAAGATGTGCAGGGAGACAATACATGGTGAGTTGAAATTGTTTTTTTTAAGTTTTGAAAATTTACTAATTATTTTTTATGTTTTTTTTGTTTTTTGCAGCTTTGTAATCTCATCTCAGCTAGTTAGACTTTGCTTGAGAAAAATAGAAAAGTTTGTCTTAGTTCACTCGATTTGACAACACAGCCGATGGAAAACTTCATGCTTCGAAATTTCTTCAAGATGAGTGACAAATTAACGAGTGTCCTTGTGACTGCAATTCATTTATTTTTCCAAGTTTACAATAATTTGAAAGTGAACGATATTGTTTTGGCAATGGATGGCATATTCCCATATGGGATAATGGAGAAGGTATATTTTGATTATGTGAGTTTGACTTTTTATATAATATGTTTGACTTATGTGAGTTTCTTTGATGGTAGGCATTACTATCTATTCAATTTAGAATCTCTTCAAGTTTCAACGATTTTTTTTGCAAGTCTATGAAAATGATTCAATTTTTTGGATGAGTTTACTAATTTCTAATGACTTAGACTTGTCTATCTAAAGTTTTTCATATATTACTTTTTCATTTTCTTTAGTGTTTTCTTATATACATCATACACAATTTTTGAACTTAAATGTGTTTTGGTAAATTCAAAATCTTTATCAACTTAAAAAAATTATATATGACTTTATATGTTTAGAACACATGAAACAGAAAGTATGGAAGATTTATGTTAAGTGATAACATAATGCTCCATCGAAAATACTGCATTTACCTTTCCAAAGTTGTTCTTGCATTTGTTGTTTTCTTCTAAACTGGAAGTAATTTTGATCGGAACATGTCCAAATGATCTCACACCAAATCTCAATTTTACTTTTTTTTTTGTTTCCTTAAATTCTGTTTTCCAAAAAAACCAACCGGTGGAAAAGATAATATTCTAGTTTCTGCGATTGTTCTGTAACACATTTGAGAAATGTTTCTTCTCGCCTACCATTGAGCGTTGCTCACCATTCTTACTCGAAGAAAGAGAGTAATCTAGCTTCTGCGATGTGGTCGGTGGTGAAAATATTCACTATCAGGCATAAAACTAATTTCTTGCATCCTTGATAAATACTAACTGAGAAGTTTTTAAAGATATTTTTTTATTTTCTTAATGCTTATTGATTAAGTCATTGAAATTGTCTATGGATTTGTAGGATTTGTCATCGTTGGGCGTATGATTTATAACTAGTGCCCATGCGGTAACTGGTGGAACGTTTATTGAGGAAAAAAAAAACAAATCAGGCCCTAAGTACAAGGCCAAAGTGAAAGCTTTCGATCATGATTGTGATTTGGCGATCTTGGTAGTTGATGATGAACATTTCTGGGAAGGCTTGGAACCGTTGGAGATAGGATATATGCCGCATCTATTGCAAAGGGTTTGCGTTGTTGGCTAGAGACAAAATTTAATTTGTTACTAGAGACAAAGCATTCCCTCGATAGGTTTGTGATTTCAAGAACCTTTATAAAAAAATGATTAAATTAGCAATCTTTGCAAACTATTTATAACATGTAATTAAAATGCTACAAGAAAAAGAACATTAGTTTAGTTTATGTAGTTGAGTTTTGACTTTTTTGGATATTGAAAAGAAAAACGAATTAGTTTAGACTTTTAACCATATTAGAATTTGTTTCAAATATTTAAATCATACCACATCTCTTTATCCACATTAAATATTTGTAGGAAAAAAAAAATATTACATTTACCTATTCAAAGTTGTTTTTTTTTCCCTAAACTGAAAGTAATTTTGATCGGAATATGTCCAAATGATCTTACACCAAATCTCAATTTTACTTCTTCTTTTTTTTTTTCCGTAAATTCAGTTTCACAAAACTGATCATTTCATAAAGTATGAAACCAGTAATATTACATCATAAGATAAGCTTGTTTCTTTAAAATTTTAAGAGAAAATTTGTAGGCTTAATCAGTAATTTTTTAATAATAAATTAATTTTTCAATCCTTTGGAAATTTTGTCTTGAGATTCGATTGGGCTTAGCCCGTATACACTCCTCTAATTTCAAGGCCCAAAGCGAGGACTGGTCACCACCCTAAACCCTCTTGCGAGGACTCCTCTCTGCCTCTCCCACTGCATCATCAGACTCAGAGCCGGCGAAGCTAGCCGTCGCACCACCGTATCGCCGGAGGTAAGCGAACTTCTCTTCTCATCTTCTTCTCCGCTTTTAGAGCTCTCATTTTCGAAATCATAGGTCTATGATTAACAGATCTCATTGTTTGATTTTAGGACTGTAAATAACTCACGAATTTGCTAGGTTTTGATCTTTGATGTTTGTTTCTCTGTAATCGGAACGTAATCCCTGAGTATTTTAGATTGTAAGTAAGTATCGAATCTGACACGACTCGGTAAATCAAATTTTAATTTCTGGGGTCGTGATGTTGAAATCGATCTTATGAATCTCTGCTTGCTTCTAAAATCGTTCTCTCTTATTCACCAATTTGCTCCACAACAAACTGATCTTGTGGAAAAGATTTATGCATTTGATATGCAAAGTAAACTCTGAGCTTAATCCACTGATACAATACAAATATGTTCTTGAAACTATTATGTAACTATTTAAGCACTAATGTCATAAGATAATTGCTGTGTATAGGTTGAATCTGATATTTTGATTTGTATTCATTGTACCATAACAGAATTTAGTTGCTAAAGTTATTGTCTTTCTGTAACACAGGAGAGGTTTACTGTTGTTGTCCTGCGAAGATTTTGAGACAGAGTAACCCTTTTGTTTTGGTTAGGTGGAATGATCTTCGGTTGATGTTTGTATGGTAGCAGCGGGATTATAGTCATGAAGCTTATTTCGCTTGTCAAAAACGTTCATTCTCGCCAATGTCGACCCATCGCAAACTGGTCTGTGCAAGTGCGGTTCTTGCAGCAAGATTCTGTTTCGAAAGCTAAACCCAAGAAATACAAATACCCGTCGGTTTATGATCCGTATGGTCCTAGACCCCAACCTTCAAACAAAATCGTTGAGCTAGCTGAGCGTATAGCTGCATTATCTCCAGAAGAACGGAAACAGATTGGTTCCGCACTCAATGAACACCTGAGACTTCCAAAACAACATATGATTTCATCGGAAGGCATGAGTACCGGAGCAAAACAAGATGCTGGAGCCGAAATAGCAGTGGTAAAGGAGAAGACGGCTTTCGATGTGAAGCTGGAGAAGTGTGATCCAGCTGCAAAGATCAAAGTGATCAAAGAAGTGAGAGCGTTCACGAAATTGGGTCTGATAGAAGCAAAAGAGCTTGTGGAGAAAGCCCCGATCGTGCTTAAACAAGGTTTGACAAAGGAAGAAGCTAACGAACTCATAGCAAAGATCAAAGCTGTTGGTGGATCCGCAGTTATGGAGTGAGTCACTCTGATACTTCTTCTACTTTTCTTTTGTGTTTGATTTGTTTTGATCACATCTCGGCACTTACATTAGATGTTTCTGTAATAACAAATCAATTGATGATTGAGTTTTGAAGAACTTAGTTCCAAATTTCGACTCCAATCAGTGCGAGTCAAAAAGTCTTTGTTCTTTAGTCTACCCTTATCGCCGAGACGACGCCGTTTCGGATGAGATTAAGACTCAACGAATAAGTTAGTTAAAAGGCCTTAAATGGTCGACGAAATGTCAAAATCTAGTGGACAAGAAAAGCACAACAGAATCAAACAAGTATAAAGAGTGAAAGCTAAGTAACCATTTTATCAATAAATATAAGCCATTCGCCATCAAACAATCATCAAAGAGCTTCTTGATTCAGTTTCAATGGTGATCCACAAGCTTCCACTTCTTCTTCTCTCAATCATCCTTCTCTTCCTCAATCACCCTGTCCTTAGCGATACCGGTAACTTCCTCTCTCTCTCTCTTCCATTATTTTCTTGTTCAAAATAAAATCATCTTCTTGAGATTCTCTCTACGAATCCTCTGGTTCTTGGAAGATTCGCAGTGTTTTGGTTATACTCTTTAGATCTTGTCTTGAAAAATCTATTAGGATCTGTTCACTTCATAGCTCTTCATTAGATCTCGATCTTGAAAAAGGTTATGGATCTGCTTTCATTAAACCTTTACTTTTCTTGAAATTGAAAAAACAAGAGTCATGTTCACTACTAAAGAAAGTTATTATTAAGTAGATAGATATTGTGAACTTATTATATTTAGACTTGTGTTTTTTGAGTTTGCAGATGAAGAAGATCTTCTTTTCAGAGACCTAAACAGCTACAGAACATCACAGAATCTAACAATCTTAAACAAGAACGAGAACGCAGAGTGTTTAGCAGACGAAATCGCAGACCAGTTCAAGAACAAACCATGCACCAACGACACTGGTTCAGCTGCAGTACCTGGAACCGAACCACAGTTCCCAAACTTCCCTCAAATTCTAGCTAAATGTCACTTAAACGTCTCTGACACTAGAGACGGTTCGATTATGCCTGCATGTGTTCCTCGTTTAGAGTCAAGCCTCGTACTCACAAACTTCACAAAATCACAATACTCGTTGCGTTTGAATGATTCAAAGTTTACAGGGATTGGTATTGGTACAGAAGATAATTGGATCGTTGTTGTTCTCACTACAAGCACACCAGAAGGAAGCTATTCTCCAGCTACAAATACAAAACACGATCATGATGATGATTCAAATGGCTTCACTTTTAGTATTGGTCTCTTTAATTATTTGCTTGTTTTCTTGTTTTCCTTTTGTTTCTTTTTCTTTTGAGATTCAAATGTTTTGAGTTTTATCTCTCAAACACTCTTCATTAGACTCTATCAAGAATAATTTTTGTGTATGTTATTCCATGAGTTTTTAATAAATGTTTTTGTCTCATATTTCCGGTTACCAAAAAATAATAAAAATTGCACATGACTTGCAAAATACTAAAGATTTTCATATTCCTATACTTGTAGATTTCAGGATTATTATTATTCGAATAATAAATCTGACAAATATGCATGTATGTGTCGGTGCGTTATGACAAAAATAAGATAACAAATATTTTTATGGGTAATCGAGACCATCGACCGACATCATCTGGGGGTAATTCGACACGTGCGGACTTTATGCAGGCCGCGAAAAGAGCCTAATAATTAAGGCCCAATAAGGAAAGTGTAATTTTGAGGATTTTTGAAGGGGTTCAATGGAAAATCACAAAAAGTGGCCTTTTTAATTTTGAAAAACAGATCTCGAGTTTCTCTTTCCCTCCTCGTCGAAATTTCCTTAATTCACACCACAAACAAATCACGAAAGCCAATGAGTAATCTTCTTCACTGAATCTCTCTACTCGCTGCAACGAACCATTTCGGAATTTCCCCCAAATGCAGGATATTCTCGGATCGGTTCGCCGATCTTTGGTTTTCCGGTCGTCTTTGGCCGGAGACGATGGTAGTGGCGGCGGAGGTCTTAGCGGATTCGTCGGGAAGATTAATTCCAGTATCCGTAGCTCTCGAATCGGTCTATTCACTAAACCGCCTCCGGGACTTCCTGCTCCTAGGAAGGAAGAAACGCCGTCGATTCGGTGGAGGAAAGGGGAATTAATCGGTTGTGGTGCTTTTGGAAGGGTTTATATGGGGATGAATCTCGATTCCGGCGAGCTTCTTGCAATTAAGCAGGTCGATTTGATAATTCTTAGTTCTGATTGTCCGTTAATTGCTTGGATTCTGCTGATTTGTGATTGTTTTTTTCTGGGTTTGATTATAGGTTTTAATCGCTCCAAATAGTGCTTCAAAGGAGAAGACTCAGGTAAGTTTCGTGATTGTGGTTGTCAATTTTGTGTTAGATTGCAAATCTGTTCCCAATTTGTAACAAATTTTGTTTTTCCTACTCTTGAATCCTTGTTTTAGGGCCAAATCCGAGAGCTTGAGGAAGAAGTACAACTTCTCAAGAATCTTTCACATCCAAACATTGTTGTGAGTAGGCGAATCCATTCACTTTTTTCTCTTCCCACAATTAATGTATGTTCTTCTTCATGCATTTCCCTTATTAGTTATTATCTTGATTTTTGTCAGAGATACTTGGGTACTGTAAGAGAGAGTGATTCGTTGAATATATTGATGGAGTTTGTTCCCGGTGGATCGATTTCATCTCTGTTGGAGAAGTTTGGATCTTTTCCTGAGCCAGTAAGTCCTTGGTATACCTGAAGTTTGCTAAATTTTTGTGTGTTTTGAGCTTCATAGACGATAAATGTTGTGCTGAACCTTTCTAAATAGGTAATTATAATGTACACAAAGCAACTTTTGCTTGGTTTGGAGTATCTTCACAACAATGGGATCATGCATAGAGATATCAAGGTACTTTTATCTTTCAAAGTTCCAACATAAGATGTGCCTGTGGTTGCTCATGGCTCCTTTATAACTCTTGTCACATTCTCCTAGGGGGCAAATATTTTGGTCGATAACAAAGGGTGCATCAGACTTGCAGATTTTGGTGCGTCCAAGAAAGTTGTAGAGCTAGTATGATTGCGTTTCTCTTCCTCTTCAATTATATTTTAATATGTTGTCTGTACTCTATGACTTGTGATTGTTATGCTTCCAGGCTACTGTAAATGGTGCCAAATCTATGAAGGGAACTCCGTATTGGATGGCTCCTGAAGTCATTCTACAGACAGGTCATAGCTTGTAAGTATTTTCTAGAATACCCTACTAGTTATCTTCTTCTCCACTATCTCCTACTTTCCTTTAGCGTCTATTTTTTTGTAAGGTGATAGATTACAGTGAGAATGGGTTCTCATCTATTTTTTCCCTGTATATTGCAACTATATCTTCTGACTTTCTTCCTAAATCTGAAGCTCTGCTGATATATGGAGTGTTGGATGCACTGTAATAGAGATGGCTACAGGGAAACCTCCCTGGAGTGAGCAGTATCAGCAGGTACACATATCCACTGGGTGAAGTACACTTTCCAATATCGTTGATTCATACGTTGCTGTCTTTTATTTTAGAAAACTAAATGGTAATTTTTCCAGTTTGCCGCTGTCCTTCATATTGGTAGAACAAAAGCTCATCCACCAATTCCAGAAGACCTCTCACCAGAGGCTAAAGACTTTCTATTGAAATGCTTACACAAGTAAGTCATAAGTTTTGTTTTTCCCAGTTCGTTTGTCTTTTATCTAGAGATAGCTCCTGTAAAAACTGATGTCCACCTTTCCATATCAACCTATTATATTTGTAGGGAACCAAGCTTGAGACTCTCTGCATCCGAATTGCTTCAGGTGTTGTGAATCTCGTATCTTCTTCATTTCTAACATTTGTGAAAGTGGTCCTTTCTCTCAAGGCACAAAACACGGTTATTTTTGTTGTTTATAGTGCTGACATCTGCTTAACATTTGCAGCACCCGTTTGTCACTGGAGAGCACCTGGAATCTCATCCAGCTTCCCGTAATTCTCTTACGGTTAGTACATGATGCAGTAAACTTTGTTCTGGTTCTTCAAGCTTCTTAACTTCTTTCAAATATATCAGGAATGCAGTAACTCAATAGCCACACAAGGAATAAATGTTAGAAGCTCGTAAGTTTCTCTTCGCAGTTCAATTTTCTTTCTTACTATCCATGATTTTAATTTCTTGGGTTTTTTTTTCATTTTCCCTATTGTTCCAGAATGAACTCTTTGATGAGGAGGTCAACCTGTTCAGGCTTGAAGGATGTCTGTGAACTCGGAAGCTTGAGAAGTTCCATTATACACCCAGAGAAGTCAAATAACTCAGGATTCTGTTGGCGAGATGGCGACTCCGATGACCTTTGTCAGACTGATATGGATGATCTCTGCAACATTGCATCAGTCAGTAACAATGTTTTGTCACAATCCACCGATTTAAACAAGGTGATAAATCTATTCTTCACAAGGTTTCAAATGTGTCTGCTGGTTGCAGTTATACTAATAGTGGGAAGAAACTTTTTGAATTTCAACAGAGTTTTAATCGCATGTGTGATTCCACGGATAACTGGTCATGCAAGTTTGACGAAAGCCCAGAAGTGATGAGAAGCAAATCCAACTTGGTTTCTTACCAAGCTGCTGAAGTCAAATCTGGGGTTCCGTGTGATGCAGAAACCACCTCAGCATTTGCTGGTAGCTCTTCCATTGCCGAGGATGATTATAAAGCCACGGAGTTGAAGATAAAATCATTTTTGGATGAGAAGGTAAGCCTTTTTGCAGTATCTGTCTGAGAAATCAGTTGATAGATACTATGCATGATTCATTCATGTGCTAAAGTTTGGAACTTTTACTTGTGAATCCATGCACAACATTAGGTTCTGATTTTCATACTTTGTGTGGTATAGTCTTTCCATTTTCGCTACTTCCTAATCATCTCCTCTGCAAATGTGGCTCCTGTTTGCTTTGATCTACCTAGAATTTTAACTTCATCTCAGCTACCAAATGAAGTTTTGTGATGAAATAAAATCTTGATCACTGATTCTTATTTTGGTTTATCTGTTGTCAAGGCTCAAGATTTGAAAAAGTTGCAGACCCCTCTGCTCGAAGAATTCCACAATGCGATGAATCCAGGAACACGACAAGGTGCACTTGGAGACACCAATAGCTACAATTTACCAAACCTACCAACTATAAGCAAGTCACCCAAACGACTTCCGAGCAGACGACTCTCAGCAATAAGCGATGCAATGCCTAGCCCAGTCAAAAGCTCAAAACGTACACTGAACACAAGCAGAGTGATGCAGCCAGGAACCGAACCAAGTCATGTCAACGAGTCAACCAAGAAGGGACTAACTAATAGCCGTTGGTGAGTTAGCTTGTTCTGAAATTACTGCTTTCAAAGCCTTAAAAATTGGGTTTCTCTTTAGTGTTTTGATGTTTCCTTGTTTGAATCTATCATCAGTTTTTCAGAGATACGACGGAAATGGGAAGAAGAACTCTATGAAGAGCTTGAACTGCATCGAGGCAAGTATATTTATTTCGCGCCTAAACTTTGGTTATAAACATTGTACTAAACATCTTTTTATTTTTATTGTAGAGAATCTACGACATGCCGGTGCAGGAGGGAAATCTCCATTCTCAGCTCATAAAGGATAGAGAACGGCTAAGAGAAGGGACTGTATGTTTCTTTCTTATGTTAATTAGCCCCAAATTACTGTGTTCTTCCTTTTCCATTTGGCCTTTGGGGTAGTTTTAAACACTATTATGATATTTGATATATGTAGATAGTTCTTAAACGGTTCATAATATTATCATGATTGTTATACATATCTTAAATTTGACTTAAAGATCTAATCAACCATCTAAGAGCTTGTTTCTGAATCTGTGATGATGTTCGATTACACAAAAGTTATTTTTTCAAGTATTGATAGACAATATTTAGAGTTTAGACATACAAATAAGTAATAATCAACTTTCAGAAACAGATTAGATAACCAACTTCAAAGATATTTTAGTGATATGATGATATTCATGCTAAGTAACGAGAATGGTAAGGAAAGACAAAAAAAAATCAGATGAATTGGATGTTGCACTTTGATGAAAGTCTGGGGAGAGTAAGCAGATTAGCTCGCAAGAACTCATTGTTGTTGTTGTTGTTTGCGACAAGACCAACTTTGACAGTTTCAAGACATTCCAGCTTGCCCAAGAAATGCCCAAGAAATGACACTCAACTCTTGAAAAGAACCTCCATACTCTGAAATCTCTAACACTTTAACTTGACATGTCCATAAACAACATACTTCCTCTTCCTCCTCTTTTTCTTGCCTCGGCTTCTCCGGGATGCAAGCGCATGCATCTCTGCATCTATTTGTTACTCTGTGCACAAGATTCTGAAAACCAGACCAATTTGACATGTATATAATGCAACAACAACAACAACACAGAAAAAACAAAAAGAAGAATCTCGATAAGGAAAATGATAGTACCTTGATTACTACTAAAGTGTGTAGATTTGGACATCTCTTTAGCAGAAGTGACATTACTTGCCAACCTTTTTCCTTGTTACGCTCAATAGATAAATTAAGGAGGTTTTTGAACACCGGCATGGATTTACAGCAGAAATGAAACACCTACGATCATAACCAGAAACATATAACATAAGATAGAGACCATAGATTGAGATTCTAATCCTCCACAAAAGGAAAAAATGGTTCAAAATCACAATAAGGCCTTAAGACAGTTGCTTACTTCATTGACATGGTAAACTGTATTTGAGACATGGAGGAAAAAATGTTACCTTGGAATCAATCCTAGCCCCCCCAACCAATCCAGTATATAGACTTGGCATTATCGAGACACCAAAGTTTTTCACAAGCTGCCAAAATAAAGATTATTAGTCACTGTTCACTAAAGTCAAAATAGAGGAAGGTCAAACTCAAGAAAGAGTTAATGGGAAACTAAAACACTAACTTACCATCAGAGAAGGACCCTCTCCAAATGCTCCAATTGGTTTGGCAACTTCCTTTCCGCCGCCTTTGTTTGCTCTCTTTCCGGTAGAGCCATCTTCATCATCTTTATCTTCGAGTTCTTTTCCTTTAGGTTTTGAAAATTTTCTTACTTCTTTAAATTCTTCTTGTGGAATTGCAGTAACTCCATCTAGCGTGAGTAGGTAGAGATGATATATTTGTGACTTGAACAAAAATAGCTTCCATCTTTGGGCTTCCTTGTAGTGTCCATCTCCAATTGTGGCTCCTCTAAGTTTGAAAGGGCTTCGGTAAACCATATCTTGTTGTGGTGGAAGTTGAACTCCTAATCTCCACGGATTCTTTGGCTGAATGGCCCACTTGAGGCTAGGTTCGCATAATGGGAGCACCATGGAGTTGTATTTGATGAGTTTTGTACAAAATTTGTTCTAATCCACTCGGGAATATGAAGAAATGTGTGAGACACTGTATAGATGTGTATTCAATTTATATAAAAGAAAAAAACCTTGTTACTCTTGAGATGTAACAAATTCTCTAATTTTAGTCATTGGTGCATATTTTGAAAAATATTTCTACATGTCAAATATGAAATTTCATTAGGAAAAAAACTTAAGAGTCCAACTGTATGCTTAATATTGACTTATTTGCGATTTCATTTCTAAACAACAATAGAAACTTAACAATTCAACATGTTTGAAATGAAGATTTTGAACTCAATAAGGTAAGAAAACACTTGACAAAATGAATTGACTTGACTAGGAAGGAGATACCGACTCAAACTATAACTATTTTACTATTTATGTTAAATAAGTTAACATGACTTAAAATGTCATAATTAATTATCATTATTTAACATTGATTATATTCTTAAGATTCTACAAATGTCATAATTACTTAAAATGTATAGATCATACATACAAAATTGGCCTCTCCGACGTAACATGTCTACTCTCTGCGTCTCTTCTCTTTTATATGGCCGATCAGTCAATCACTCACCAAACAAAATTAGAAGAAGAAAATAAACCAAAGTGCTTAATTCAAAATTTTGGTTCAAATTATCTACAAAGGGTTTGGTTGGAGGGTGGGCTGTCAAACAAAAAAAAAGGCTGAGCAAAATTCAAACAAAAAAAGAAGAAGAGAGGAACATGAAGATCTTCTTGCTTTTAAATTTCTTGATTTTCTCTTCCATATCTATTAATAATCAACATATATGTGCTTTCATCTTTTTTCAGTGTCTGGACCAGGACCGTTATTGATTGAGGTCTTGACCATTTGTATAAGATACACTTACATATATCCCCAAAATAAAATTAAAAGAGAAGGACATGTGAATTTGTTGACAAGTCCCTATCTAATGTTATGAGAGATATAGAGAGAGCGAGTGACTCTTTTTCTTCGTCACTTTTTTATTTTTTATAATTTGTTGTCACTGCAATTTCTCTGCAATAGAAAGCTTAGTAGGATTAGGAAACAAAGTACTTATCGTTGTCCTTGATTTTTTGGTTTGGCCTTTGTGATCTCGTATAATCGTTTACACGTGATCTTGATTTAGTATTTTCGCTCAAAATTCAAAAACGGAAACAAACACACAAATACAAACAGAAGAAAATGATAATTAAGATGAGTATCATAAATAATAATGTGGTCCAATAGTAATCACTACTCTGTCATCAATATTTCAAAAATATTGAGATTTACCAATCAAATTAACAAATACGAATATGAGTAGAACATACGATCCAAAATCATATTGCAATAATTACGAGGAAAAAAGTATCTGCAAAAGTACAAGTGTTGAAAGAAGATGAATTAAGGCTGAGATTGGTTCGCATTTTTATGCAAATAATATCAAGTATTCTTAGAAGCTAGCAAATGTTATTAGTTCACGTGGACATAGTCGCAACTCAAATTCTTGAAATCTGATTGGGTCCTACGAATTTTGCAGTGCATTATCCAAAGTAATTTCACAAAACTATAAAATTTTTTTTTTTATTTTAAAGAGGCAAAAAAAAGGAAACACAAGTGTGAAGTGTATGCGTTGTGATGAATGCTTTTTTGTTTCTTTATTAAAAAAAAAAACACTTTTCATATTCGTGTCCAAGAATTATAATCTCCGGACTTCTTGTGGGGGGTCATCGTTGGTTTAAATTTATGTTTCTTCCTAATCATTATAATTTATGATATGTATATATGTATTAAACGAAGATGAACGTCATTAAACCATGCACACGTTTCAAATTAATATACAAAACAATTAACTTAGGACAAGAGTCGGCCAATAGAGTTGCTACTTTTTTAAAAAAAAAAAGAGTTGCTACGATTTGGTTGTGTCGCCATGTTGCACCACGACACGGGCCCCGGGCTACCCGAAAATTAATATATCATATTTAAACGACTGAAATATCTATCAATGTGATGTGAAATGGTTAATTTTTTTTTTCAAAAAAAAAAAGAAATGGTTAATTTCAATTTTAAATAATTTAAACAAATGTGATTTAAGCTAAGTAAATATATAGATACCAAAAAATTATTTCTTCAGGCTAAAGAAAATAAATTTTTCTTATAACCGGAGTAGATTTTGGATTGAAACTCATACTAGTCTCCAACCACCTAAGTATTCTTGTTATCTAAAGCATATATAATGGTCAGAAAAAAAACAATTCATCAGGGCCGTAATTCTTGGGATTACCACACAAACACCGAGCCACTGAACCAAGTTACCAGCAGAACTTGGTTGATATAATCATACAATCCACATTTGATTCGCTTTACTGGTTGTACAATCGGATTTGTGTGCGAATGTTACAATTAAGAAAATAATAAATGATATTGCTACTTTTGGCAAGTTATATTTCCTATGATATGTTTCACTAGTTAAAGTCATGAATTAAACAATTTAATTAACCGGTCAAAGAGGGTGACAATATAAAGAATCAAAAGGCATACACCATTACTAAAAGAAGCCCTATTAAAATCACATATTTATTTCATTGTTTAATTTGGAAGGAAAGATGTTTAGAAGGGCAAATTGGTCTTTTCAACGAGAAGTGAGTATGGATGGGAAAGAAGACATAAACAAATACTTATATCAATCACCAATCCTTTTTGCTCTTCTTAGCCACCAAGAAAACACTCAATTCTACTTTTCGTGATGTCATTTAACTTCTCTAAATTTCCACATTGTTGCATTGCATCCTCTCTTGCATATTTGTATATTATATAGTCTGACCTAATCTGAAACATACCAAAAATAAAGGATTGCGTCATGATTCATATAAGGCCAAGTTGATTAATTAGGCCGGGCTAATGGATTATATCGATTTAAAAGGGTGGGAATTGGACATGGCACGAACCTAATTAAGCTTTATTTATGGCTTTTACGTTTATATATTCAAACGTGGAAATAAACTTTGAAGTTGTTTATATTTATGAAAGACCGTATTTTTCTAAACAGATAGAGTTTTTTTTATGCAATAATATGTCATGAAAATCCATTTTGTTCATTGTTGCCTCCATTTTACCGATTATTCAATTAAGAAAATCATTTTTGCATCTAACTATAAGGTAAACTGTCGGTTGTTGGAATAATATCCAAAATTTTAATTTTGCGTTTGATAAATTTCATTTTATATAAGGATTCGAAAATGCATCGATTTGATATTAGTCCACGTACTTTAGTTTTAGTGGTGTTTAAGAAAGTAAGGCTTACTAATTTTTCCATTCTGTGTACAAAGTTTAAAAATAAAATAAATGACGCAAATGGATGGACGCAGATTCCATGCAAACTACTTTGCTAAAAAAGAAACGTGAAAAGGATAGCACGTATACAACAAATTCAAAACCCACTAAAACTATCGAGAAATTTTTAAAAATACCACATTTTAAATGTCATTTTTAAAAAATATTATTTTTTCAAAATTTTTGTAAAAATATCATTTTTAAAAAAAAAATTTATTATATCATTTATGTTTAAGTTAACTATATTGTATTAAGATTTAGTTTAAAGAATTTTAGGGGTCAAAACATTTTTTAAAATTTATAATTTTAAGATTTAGACTTTAAAAATCCATAATTAATGACATTTTTGCAAATAGATATTTTTAAATGACATTCTTGCAAATATATACATCAAAAATTGCATTTTTGCAATTGTCACTTAAAAAAATATATTAGTTGTTAGGTTGAGAAATTAATAATTTACAATTTTATATGTTTAACAAAGGAGTAGCTTGAGAGTTTTTTTTAAGAGACTTGGGAGTTTCGATGTAGACTTAGACCATCATTATCAATAAGATTTGGTAGGTATCATTAGATATAAAATTATTAAAACACACATTCTCTCTTTTTTTTACTCAACTTTATACATTCTCTTTCATCTTTTTATTCAACTTTTATTAATTTTATATTTAAACATATTTCAACTAAAGTTTAAACTCTCTCCGAAAGTATCAACCCATTGATACAAAGACACTCTCTCTCCAAAAGTATCAACTCATCTCCTCTTTTTACTCAATTTTTATTAATTTTATATTTCAATACACTCTATTATTTCAACCAAAAACACTCTCTTTCTTCTTTTTACTCAAATTTTAATAATTTTATATCTAATGATACCCACCAAATCTCATGGATAATCATGCTCTTAGGTGGCACTTTCTATATATATATTTTTTTTTTGCTAAAAATATATATATATATTTTTTTTGATGTAACTAAACATAGATCAGAAAACAATTTAGGCAAACCATGCAATATTATTTTTGTTAAGTAAAACTATGCATGCAAGTAGGCAAATCACAGATAATACTTTAGATATAAATTATAATTAACCTTTCTGATATTTTCTGTTAAATTTTAACAGTACCTAGTTACTATTTTCCATAACTACTAGACGTATTAATCTAATAAAAGATGAATATGGAAGGATATATATGTTTTTTATTTTGTTAATCATTAACTTTTAGGTGGTTCGTGGTTATATGGCTATGGCACCTCTTCTGAGCTTTAAGTTTGATCCTTATACCTCTTGTTTTTTTCTTATAAATTGAATTATATTATCTTGTTGAGAAATTAATTAAATTCCAACTAAAAAATCACGAAAATACAACTTTTAAAATTATCAACGAATTTTCAACCAAAAGCTTCTTTTTCTGTGGGGTTAAATCAGAGGCGGAGACTCGGAGAACTTTTAGCATATATGACGTTGTCATTGTACGGATCAATAGTCGATCCCTTCCCTCTATCTTAAATATATAATAAACTAGAGATTGTTCACGCATAAAATTTGAAAATTAACATAATAAAATATGCGATAATTTCTATTATATTGATTATTTATGTATTTAATATCATATAAATTTGGTGTTTATAGTAAATAATTATCTAAATTAAAAAATTAAGCATTTGTAACAAATTGTGAACATATACAATATTATATGCAAAAAAAGAATACATCGTTACACCAGATGAAAAACATCTTTTTGACATAATTTTTTAATTTGTATGTCTTTATCAATATTCACTACGTTTTCCTAAAAAAATGATTGACCATGTTTTTTTGCATCAAATATGTTTGTAAAAATCTATTAATCAGACAAGTTACAATATGTTTTGCTTCTACCGAGACATCTACATCATCTCAACAGGGGTGTTGGAATGCATCTTCTATTTATTTCATTAGAACCTTGAATCATAAAGAAAAAGTAATTGATGTTTGATTGTATTTGTGTCTCTATATGTCGATTTGCTGTGATTTTTATTTTTCACATCGATTCATTGGTGAAGTGATTCTGTTTTTCTGGATTTACAATTTGTGGTGGAGTAAGATTTTCTTTCGAGAGTCTTGGTTAGGAGCGTTACTTTTTCCAACCAAATTATTTAATTGGATTATGGGGTGATTCGTATATTGGCTTTGAAAGCATTTTAAAAAAATTTAAATTTAAATTTCTCCAATTAGATTTTAGTGTTTTAACAGCCTTAAAAGTTGTAAAATTATTTTTTAAATGTCTCGCATCATTTTCTTTTTTTAATGTTATGCTTCTTTTTATTAAAACTTATCTTTCGTGATTTGTTGTTTTAAAATCACAGTTACCTATATAAAAATAATAATTTTAAATGTTTTTTGTATAATATATTATTGAATATGTTAAATAAATTATATATTGTATGTACATAAATTTACATAAGAATTACATTAATATACACAAAACACTTAATTTTAATTTGTTGAAATTAATTTACATAAGAATTATCTATTAAATTGTTAGGATTACTTGTTAAAGTTATTAAAAGACATTTAGTTTTATTTTTTTTAATAAGTAAATTAAAAAGTCAAATGTCAAAAAATTAGATGGCACATGGCATTTTCTCATTACTTGAATTTTGAGAAACCTTACAATATTATATAAGATATTTTCACATATATGATATATCATATGACATAATCTTGATCGACTACCAATGACGTCAAAAACAATTCTATGGCTTTAAAAAAAACAAATTATTGTAGTATATGTTTAAATTTATATGTATACCTCATATAAAATTTGGATTTGACAACAATTTCTGAAAATGTGGAATGAAAACAAAAAATGTGGAAATCTTTGCTGAGTTTTTTCCCGAAAAAATATATATGAAAATATGCTAAAGATTTTTCAAATGTGGAAAAAAGAAGAAAAATCCCTATCATGAAAAAGACGAATTAATGGAGTGGAGTCTCTTTTAGAATGTCCAATTAAATACAATTCTAAGTCTTAGAGATATGATCAAGTTTGGACTAATTTGAGAAGAAAGAAAAAAACGTGGAAAGACAAGTATTAGACAAAGGGAAGTGATTTGTGTTCTGTTCCCATGATGAAGGCATCTTCGTGGTACAATCGTCCTTACCCAAAAACTCAGTCTCCCACTTCCTTCGGACATTTCATCCAATCTCACCTAACCATATTAACCAACTCCAAAAATTCTCTAACTAAATTCAGATTAATTTTTATGAGTTTATGTCAAAACTAAAGTAAATACTAATATTGGTGTTTATTTTAAGTTTTTATTACACATGCGGGGAAAATCAATTAAGGTATTTGTTACGTTGGAAGTCTGTAATCTAGGATTAAATTTCAGCATTTACCATAGGGAGTGATTAAAAAAAAAGTTTTTATTTATAAAAAAACGAAAACAAAATGCAGGGTAAAAAAAGGTGTGAAACTGTAATCACAGAAAGATCAGAAAGAAGAAGGAAAAAAAAGGGAAAGAGAAGGAAAATTCTTCTTTTAGGAAGTGGCAACACAAAAAGATTCCCAACTTAGAAAACCTCTGTTTTCTCGATCCCCTTCAACACATCTTCTTGATCTTTGAATCATCTCAACACCCATCACTTCAATTTCTTCTTCTTCTTTAACTTCTTCCTTGCATTCAGCTTCTTCGTTATCTCTCTGTGTCTCGATTGTTTCTTCTTCTTCTTCTTTGTAGCTCTCTGACTCTACGATGTGTTCATCAGTATCTATCAAGATCGCAAGTCGGACACAACCATTGCTTCTGTCCTGTAAGCACCGATTACGCGGTGGAGCTCTCGCGGCCGTCATTACCAATCTACCATTTTCACGGTGGGATTTGACTTGAATGCAATCAGAACCGCTCATGCTAGTCAAAGGAGGGGGAAGCGAAGCCATAGCATTCCTCTTCTTCTCTTGTCGTGATAATCTTGATGTCTTTGAAGACTTTCTAGTTTCCATGGTTTGTAACTCAGATGATATCAAGAACATATCTTCATCTTCATGAATGATATCAGAGCCCGTCTCGCTCCCTAAGCTTTCGGTGCACAATGCTAAGCTCTCATCGCTGAGAGTTCTTCGAGAAGATGGAGATTGAACGTATGGTAATAATATCTTCTTCTCTTTATCATCAGAGCTCGAGTTAGAGAGGGACTCGAGGAAGCTCCAAGTTTCCGATTTAGAGTCCGAGCTAGAGTCCGATGATGAGGACAAGGAGGTTGCATTAGTGGTTGTTGTGTTGTCTTGTGGAGTGATGGATGAATCTAGGAAATGAGATTTGAGAGGTGTGGAAAAGTGAGGATTGTTAGGTGAAGAGAGTCTGAGTCTTAGAGCTCTTGGCTCAAAGTGTTGAGACTCAAAATAAGATTGAAACCCTTGATATACAACAGTTGCCATATTTCTTAGTGATTTTGTTGAAGATTTGTTGTAAGAGATTTGTTTGTTATGTTGGCGAGAGAGACAAGTAGGAGAGAAGATTAGAGAGGCTTTGAAGTGAATTTGAGGGATAAGGGGAGGGAGATGGTGTCAATTTGTAGTGCCTAAAAGTTACCTTTTTCAAAATAAATTAAAAGAAAAGAAAAAACGCGAAAGAATGGTTTAGTATAGTGTATAGAGAGAGAGATGGTGGGTGAAGAGCTTTTTTCCACACCACCACTTGAATAAAATGAAAAAAACTATTCAATTTAATTATGCCACATAATGTATATGAGAATATAATGAATATCTACATTTAAAGCTTGAAGGAATAGAGTAGGGTTTTTGTACAGTTCCATATCTACGTGTCATATAGATTGAGAAATATTTATTTTCATACAGAACAAACTTTTTCTTATTTAGTAAAAGGAAAGCAATTGTAGAAATGAATGAAGCGTGGTCAATCATAGTTTTACACTTAAATAGCAAAAAATGAAAAAGGTGTGATCGAGTCAGAAAGGAGAGAAGTATCGATCCTCGTGCATGTGATGTGGCCAGAAAGAGGCTTCCCACAAAAAGGAAGAATGGGAAACGAGAGTCTCCTCTGAAAAATCATAAAATGTGGTTTGAGAGCACATGTGTTTTTTTTATCACAAATAAAACATAATTCCAATCCAAAACAAATTAAAAATCTGACTTAAAATATTAATCAGAAAACAAGATAAATATCTAAATTAATCAAGAATTGATTTATTTTTCTATATAATCAAATAAAATTGAACCAAACGAATTAAAAACAAAAATATGAAACGTAACTCAAATTCTTTTTTTTATAGTAAAGATAAATTTTAATTCAAAAACTGATAGACTAAAACTAAAATCATATTTAATGGGACTAAACTAATTTTGTTTCAAATTTGTTTCTTTATGTCCTAAACTAGAACCTAATAAAACCTAGGTTAACTTAAAGATATGCTGGAAGTATTGTACCATTTTTTTATTAGCGAGTTACGTATCTTTGATACATTTGTTTGGATTAGGCTCGGTCTGGAAGATAAGTAAGATAAACAATTAATGATTCAGACCATCAAATGTTTTCTTACTTTTTTGAATGTTACTTTTGTGTTAGAGCATTAGTTGTCAGATCAATATTTATTTTATCAAAGGATAATACATTTTTTTTACGTTTTGAAGCTAGTAGTATTATTCAAAATTTTGAAAAATAAAAACGCAAGAGGTAATATTATTCCAATAGATTTTACTAAAGGAAATTTTGTTCCTTGTTGTCTATTTTACCTACCAAAACCTAAAAGAGCCCGACAATGAACAAATCTCGTTTCGCCATGATAATAATGAAAATGACTCTTTGTTTCTTCTGCCTAATAAACAAAAAGATTCGTGTACCGGTCGATTCGTAAACCCAACTTACCAACATGATAACAACAGCCCAACAATTTTAAAATCCCTTTCATTATAATTAACCACAAAAGTTATTTAATATCCGATTATGGGCATCGATCAAGGCGTGAACATCTAGAGAGGAATGTTCGTGAACTGAATATATATGCATGCTTTATTAAAAAAAAGAAGAAGAATATATATGCATGCATCATCCACGAAATAAAACAATTATTTTAAACAAACAAAGTGTGTCAAAAACACTTTTGCCCAACAACAATGTATTTGAATGCAAAGAACAAGACCCATTTTCCGCCCACTAAAGATGACCAAATAATAGAAAATGCCTCTAAATTACATTACTAATTTAAAAAAAAAAACTCAGAAACACAAGTGAAAGATAATATCAGTTTCGCTAGATCTAGATATTCGTACGGCATTGAGTCTAAGGATCAGTGCATGTTCTCTGCTAGCATACAACTTCTTTTGTTAAGTTGTCTAATCTTGTTAACGACGTGAAGTCCCAAAGATCAGAATATGATTAATTAGGTCGATATGATCGATTGGAGTGGTAAACTTATCTCCCCAAAGGTTGTAGGGAACAGTATCTCCGACTTCAAGGCAAAGATTATAACTAAGGGTGTTCATCAATGATATTTCAATTATTTCATTCATGTATTTGTTTGTCATAGTATTTATCCTTTTCGTTGTTTCATTAACGAAAATAGTTTAATTTTTCCTTTATTTAAAAAAAACTCTCAAATTTTGCAGCGATGGGAAGTAGAAGTAACTCTAATATTGAAGACGCCAATCATTATAAATCGTGTCTTTTTTATTTTTCTCCTTTCACAGTTGTTTAAAAATCGGATATTGTATGTCCAAAATCAAACTCAAACCTTTCCGCTTATGAAAGAAAACGAATAGAAAGAAAGCCACCTAGATTTCTACTTTGGAATATTCTCTCTCAAATTCAGGACAGTTTGGTTATAAATAGTATTCCAGGTTGGGTTTGGTTGGCTTAAGTTTATAACATCAAACTTTGTCCTTTTCTCTTTGGCTAGCCAACACAAAGTTGCTTTTTCCCTCTCCAAGTCTATCCCATGTTACCCCTATAAAATCGTACGGAATAGCTTATGGAGACACAAAAGTTTTAGACTCATGAATCAGCAATTGATTCCCCACTATATCACTTTCTCTATTCCGTCTTCACTGCTTCACTGTTTTTCAGATGCTTACGCTATGCAATGTACGAAAAACCCTAATTTAAACACTTTTCTTTCTGAAAAAGAAAGGGACAAAACAACTCTTGCATTCAACTTTTACAAGTAGACAAATGCCCTAAGGTCACTTCACTATTCACTAGCTAGCTTTTCCTTAACTCTATGCCATGTGAATGACGATATAAACAAACATGTTCAGCAAATTGCGTTTGCCTTTGTTAGTTAAAGTTTATTTTTTGTACTTTTAAAATCAAAACATTATAAACTTTTGACATAGCCGAAGCAATGAACTCGTTAATGCAAAAATTGTCCGAGCTGTCTCCGAGCCCTTTTGAAATCGTTGAGATCACGATAAATTTATTGAAAACAAGAATAGATAGAAAACTTTTGAAACAACTATATATATATATATAACTATATATATATATATATATTTTTTTTTTTAAACATAAATCTCGCTCATTACTATTAAAGATTTTATAGTCTCAAAACGATTATATATATTTTCTCTATTTTGCATTTCCAATTTTGAATGTTGCTTGATAAAAACACTAAAATGTTGTATTTCTTCTTTTACCGTATAACTTGCAAGAAATAAAGGCTAGCTAGAAAGTGTGAGCCGTTCCTAAATTTGAAGAGAGTGGTATAGAGTTTTTAGATTCTGGGTTTCCTATAAATGGAAAAGCTTTTCTCAGTTTTTGTACTGTGTGAATGTGTATACAAATAAGAAGCTAGGTACCATTGATGAGCTATGAGCATAATTATAATTATATGCTAAGCTATGTGTGTTGTATAATCAATGATCGCTTTAATTAGCAGACCAAAACTTTTTCTAGGTGTACATAGCAGACATGAACACAAGTAGATCGATAGTTTATAGTTTCTCTGTTTTTTCTTTTCCTGTTTTAGTTTTTTTCCCCCCAAAATTAGTACTCAACTTCTAGTTCTAGTAACATTTTACAATATGTTCCAAGTGGATGATCACGTGATTCGCATTACTCAGTGGACTTAGTATGTGATTCAAGATTAGTGTATTCTCATTATCAAACAGATGCAAAGATGATCTGAACAGCGTAAGTGTAATTGTTTAGCAAAAAAAAAAAAAACAGCGAAAGTGTAATATACGCGAATTTTTCTTGATGTTTTACCTCACTCCAAATTTTTTATCTTAAGCACCTCAATTCAATCGCATACATATACTTCCATTCTTATCATATTTTTGTATGAGATAAATATATTATATATCCCAAATTAAAAACATGAAACCTTATCAATTATTGTCTTTGAATTTAAATTCCACTCATTATTGATTAACTTTGAACGTTCGTATTGTATCTCATATCCACTAAATTTAAAGAGATATATCCGATATAAAAATAAAAATCTCGGTCTAAAATGATGAGCTAAAAAATTCATCAAATTGAATGGGTAAATTGTATAGAAGAAAATCATAATCGTTTTGGCAACATAAGTTACCTATCTACATGAGATTTTTCGCAATGTGATGAAAAGCATGATCGATTTCACATTCAACATGTAGCTAGAGTTTATATACTATTTCAGAGAAGAAAGAATATGTCACTACCCTACCACCATGCAGAGAATTCCTCATTTTGTTATCCAATCCCTATCCTGCCATGAAGAATTCAATAATGAAATATTTATTATACGATTTGATACACAAACACTATTGGAATGGAAAAAAAAATGAATTTGGTGGATTCTATAACGTAAGCATAATTAGAGTAAAAAGTTATGACATAATTTAATCAAGAAAAGGTGGAAAAAGGAGCTGACATGCATACGTAATCTATCGACAAATATCAATCTACAAATATTGAGTCTTTGAACAGCAAATGTGGTCCTAGATAGGGATGTTAAAATGGGCTCAACCATGTAGGGCTGGCCCTGACCCTAGTAAAATTTTTGAGCCCTAAGCCCTATATAATATATCAGGGCCTAAATAGGGCCAATGTTAATTAGCCCTAAGATTTTTAGGGCTTACCAAGGGCTAAGTTTTCAATCAAAAACACAATTATATTTTTTCATAAAAAAGACAAAATCACGTTTTCCGCCAAAACCGCAAAATTGTTTTTCCTCCAAAAATGCAAAATTCACTTTTTCGTCTAAACTCCCAAAATCATGTTTTCCCGCCAAAAACACAAGATCACGTTTTTCGCCAAAACCCCGAGTTCACTTTTTCCCATCCAAAATGCAAAATCATGTTTTTTCGCCAAAACTCCAAATTCACCTTTTTTGTTTACAACCCCGAAATCATGATTTCCCACCAAAAATGCGAAATCGTGTTTTCCCGCCAAAAACGCAAAATCGCGTTTTCGTCAAATTCACTTTTTTCGTTTACAACCCCGAAATTATGTTTTCCCGCCAAAAATGCATAATCATGTTTTTCCGCCAAAAACGTAAAACCGCGTTTTCCCGCCAAATTCACTTTTTCTGTTTACAACCCCGAAATCATGTTTTCCCGCCAAAAACGCAAAATCGCGTTTTCCGTCAAATTCACTTTTTCCGTTTACAACCCCGAAATTATGTTTTCCCGCCAAAAATGCATAATCATGTTTTCCCGCCAAAAACGTAAAACCGCGTTTTTCCGCCAAAATCACTTTTTCTGTTTACAACCCCGAAATCATGTTTTCCTGCCAAAAACGCATAATCATGTTTTCCGACCAAAAACACAAAACAGCGTTTTCTCGCCCAGACCGCAAAATTATGTTCTACCGCTAAAACCAAAAAAGTCGCATGTTCCGCCAAAACCGTCAAAATTGTTTTTGCCAACCAAAAACGCAAAATCACGTTTTTTTCCAAAACCGCCAACTGCATTTTCCCGCTAAAATCATATCTTCTCGCAAAACCCACAAATTTGTGTTTTTTTTTGTAAAAACCGCAAAATCGCGTTTTCTACCAAATACCGTAAAATTACATTTTTCTCTAACATTGTTATATTATTTTTGTCCCGCCAAAACCGGACAAATTTTATATAATGTTTTATTTTAAAAACAAACATTATATAAAATACATTGTCGATTTTTATATTTTGTTTCTAATTTTATATATTGTTTTGTTTTTAAAAAAACACATTGCAAATTTAAATATAAATTTTTATTAACAAATTCAATAAATTTAACTTTTAAGCACTTTGTTTATTATCAAACAGGGCTTATATAGGCCCAGGGCTTAAACCCTTTGTTTGAAATATGATAGGGCTAATATAGGGTTAGGGCTTACTTAGGGCTGGGTTTTCAAATGATATGGCTGGGCTGGGCTGAGAAACCCTATTTAACATCCCTAGTCCTAGATCTCTAAATCACGCATAGCAATGAATTAGAAAGTAGCATAGCAACCTTTGGCCGCACCAAACGATCATGCTTTACTTTTCGATATTGTGTCCTATTACTAAAAGATGCTTTTGTTATATTATTAAGTTTTTGCAAAATTATTATGTGAATACCGACAGGTGACACAAGCAAAAGTATTAGAATTTTATATCGGGAAATAATTTGACTTTGTTCGTAACACACAACCCCCATGATGCACCCAAACAGAGTGAAACTTGAATCGTTATCCATCAATATTAGTTATTTGTTTCAACTAATGGAGGATCTAAAGGCAAAGAATACGTCACACCACTTGAAAATTTAGTGGAGACAGAAACTTAAGCCTTACGTTTTGATGTATGTACCAAACTACCGATAGTGTGGTTAATTATAATGTAAAACGAGTCTATGCATCTTTATAATATTAGATGTGTTGTCATAATTTGAAAGCGTTTTCTAGCACTTTCCAAAGATCCAATTTCATTCGGATTCTATGATTTTGGATTTCGTCCGATTACTTATTCGAAAAGAATTTTCCGAAAATAATGTATCGAAAATGTCCCAAATTTTGTTAATTAACGTTATGTATCGAATCTCAACACATGATGCTTAACCAAAGTGTACACATCTCATGGCTGAAATATGATTTGCATAAGCAAAAACCATCTTTTTTACTATTAGCTAGTGGAACCTTTATGAGCCACTCCTTAAACTTTTTAAATTCTGACCATGAATTAAAATTTTAAATTGAGCTTACATTTAAGTAATGCTTACACATGTTAAGGAACTATAGGTTAACATAAACCACGTATATATTTATTTAGACAAAGAATATATATAGAATTTATGTATTGGCCACATAAGAGTAATTGTTGGTCGCCTTTGCTTTTGTTGAAAGCATTACATCCACATGAAAATATCATTCTGATCCATAACTATTGTCTCACTCACATATCATCCAAGCAAACTATAACTTTCACAAAGTATATGCCCATTTATACCATTAAAGGCTTTTAGTTTTGGATAAGAAGAACTCAATACTGATTCAAAGGAAACAAACACAGTCACGGATACTTCATCGATCTATTCCATTACTAGAACAAGTATCTTTCGAATCATAAAGTCATTAGACAAACACCCAAAAAAAATGGAAATAAAATAACAGTTGCTAACAATAGACCTTTGAAATTCTCGTGACACATACATAAATTTACAAGATAGCAAGAAACAATAACATGGATTTTTCACTAGTAGAACTAGAACATTGAAAGATTAATATAAGACAACTGAAAGAAACGGGACAGAGAATCTCTAGGGAACAACATCTCCCAAATAGCAATCAAATTAGATTTGTATACAACAGTTTTGAAATCACATGATTTTTAGAAATTAGTGTCGGTGTTGTCTTATTATTACCTCTTTGTTGGGAATCGCTTCAAAAACAAACAAAACAAAAAGATTTGCACGTGCGTTCCCCACGTGCTTCTTTACGAGTTTTCGGAAATTGGTCTAACTTGGTACGCTCCATTTGATTGGAACCATACGAATTTTTTACCGTTAAAATCATGTCCCTACGTTTCTCTGTCGAGATTAAATTCCTTTAAAAAAATATATCGTATTCTTTTTTTTTTTTTATCACAAAAATATCGAATTCATATAACGAAACTTCTCATTTCTTTGAAACTATCTAGTTATACAAAAACATTACAAAATTACAATCAATACGAATACGGTTCGTTCTTTTTTTGGTTTTTTAAACCATTTCTTAAAAAATTTCACATCGCATATACCAAAATTTGTCGATTCATACATAACATATTTCTTCAAAGTTGGGTCTATATAAATATATATAAACTTCGGCTATTATGTGATTGATGTTTGGATTGTGACATCTTTGACACTAATACTGTACCTTGGTGAGTTTTGCAGCTACGAGAGTTGCAATGCAAGGTCCGAACAGAGGTGAGCTCGGAATTCTGGCTACGTTTGAACTGTGCAGATTTTAGTAGCCAACTTTTTGAATGGGGCATGATGCGGTTGCCTCGTCCATTTTATGGGGTTGGAGATCCTTTTGCTATGGAAGCTGATGATCAGTTCAGAAAGAAGCGTGATGCTGAGGTCATTTACTTTCTTACAAGTAGCTGTTCTACTGCAATTTATTTGAGGCTTTCATAACGAAAGTCTTCCAGTTGAAGAAGGAAGTCAGAGTGTTTGTTTTGTTGGCGAGATGGTGACTCCGATGACCTTTGCCAGACTGATATGGATGATCTCTGCAACATTGCATCAGTCGGTAACAATGTTTTGTCACAATCCACCGATTTAAACAAGGTGATAAATCTATCCTCCACAAGGTTTCAAATGTGTCTGCTGGTTGCAGTTATACTAATAGTGGGAAGAAACCTTTTGAATTTCAACAGAGTTTTAATCCCATGTGTGATTCCTCGGATAACTGGTCATGCAAGTTTGATCACTGATTCTTGTTTCGGTTTATCTGTTGTCAAGGCTCAAGATTTGAAAAAGATACAGACCTCTCTGCTCGAAGAATTTTACAATGCGATGAATCCAGGAACACGACAAGGTGCACTTGGAGACACCAATAGCTACAATTTACCAAACCTACCAACTATAAGCAAGTCACCTAAACGACTTCCGAGCAGACGACTCTCAGCAGTCAGTGATGCAATGCCTAGCCCAGTCAAAAGCTCAAAACGTACACTGAACACAAGCAGAGTGATGTAGCCAGGACCCGAACCACCTCAAGTCAACGAGTCAACCAAGAAGGGAGTAAGTAATAGCCGTTGGTGAGTTAGCTCGTTCTGAAATTACTGCTTTCAACGCCTTAAAATTGGGCTTCTCTATGGTGTTTTGATGTTTCCTTGTCTGAATCTATCAGTAGTTTTTCAGAGATACGACGGAAATGGGAAGAAGAACTCTATGAAGAGCTTGAAAGGCATCGAGGCAAGTATATTTTCTTCGAGCCTAAACTTTGGTTATAAACATTTTACTAAACATTTTTTTATTTTTATTGTAGAGAATCTACGACATGCCTGCAGGAGGGAAAGGATAGAGAACGGTTAAGAGGACTTTATCTTTTTGTCTTACGTTAATTAACCCCAAATTACTCTGTTCTTCCTTTTTTTATTTGGCCTTTGGTGTAGTTTGAATACAATTTTACATTCAATTCAAACCAAAAAAAAAATGATTTGCATAGGCAAAAACCATCTTTTTTACTAATAGCTAGTGGAGCCTTTATGAGCCACTCCTTGTATTCAGCTTCTTCATTATCTCTGTGTCTCGATTGTTTCTTCTTCTTCTTCTTCATCTTTTTGGCTCTATGGCTCTACAATGTGTTCATCAGAATCAATCAAGATCGCGAGTCGGAGACAACCATTGCTTATGTCCTGTAAGCACCGATTACGCGGTGGAGCTTTGGCGGCCGTCATTACCAATCTACCATTTTCACGGTGGGATTTGACTTGAATGCAATCAAATTCAAAACCGCTCATGCTTGTCAAAGGAGGTGGAAGTGAAGCCATAGCATTCCTCTTCCTATCTTGTCGCGATGTTCTTGGTGTCGTACTTGAAGACTTTCTAGCTTCCATGGTTTGTAACTCAGATGAAATCAAGAACAAATCTTCATCTTCATGAATGATATCAGAGCCCGTCTCGCTCCCGAGGCTTTCGGTGCACAATGCTAAGCTCTCATCGCTGAGAGTTCTACGCGAAGATGGAGGTTGAACGTATGGTAATAATGTCTTCTTCTCTTTATCATCAGAGCTCGAGTTAGAGAGGGACTCGAGGAAGCTCCAAGTTTCCGATTTAGAGTCCGAGTTTGAGTCCGATGATGAGGACAAGGAGGTTGCATTAGTCGTGGTAGTAGTGTTGGCTTGTGGAGTGATGGATGAATCTAGGAAATGAGATTTGAGAGGTGTGGAAAAGTGAGGATTGTTAGGTGAAGAGAGTCCGAGTCTTAGAGCTCTTGGCTCAAAGTGTTGAGACTCAAAATAAGATTGAAACCCTTGATATACAACCGTTGCCATGTTTCTTAGAGTGTTTTTGAAGATTTGTTGTAAGAGATTTTGTTGCTATATTGGAGAGAGAGAGACAAGTAGGAGAGAAGATTAGAGAGGCATTGGAAGTGAATTTGAGGGATAAGTGGAAGGAGATGGTGTCAATTTGTAGTGCATAAAAGTTACTTTTTTCAAAAATAAATTAAATGAAAAGGAAAAAAAACGAGAAAGAATGGTTTAGTATAGTGTGTAGAGAGAGAGCGATGGGAAAAAACGAGCTTTTTTTCCCACACCACCACTTGAATAAAATGAAAACTATTCAAATTAATTATGTCACATAATGTATATGAGAATATAATGAATATATACATTTAAAAGTTGGAGAAACAGAGTAGGGTACGTTTGTACAGTTTCATATCTACGTGTCATATAGATTGAAAAATATTTATTTTCATACAGAACAAACTTTTTCTTATTTAGTAAAAGGAAAGCAATTGTAGAAAGAAATGAATGAAGCTTGGTCAATCATATAAATAGCAAAAAATAGAAAAGAAGATATGATCGAGTCAGAGGAGAGGAAGTATCGATCCTCGTGCATGTGATGTGGCCAGAAAGAGGCTTCCCACAAAAAGGAAGAATGGGAAAGTAGAGTTTCCTCTGAAAAATCATAAAATGTGGTTTGAGAGCACATGTGTGTTTGAAAACAAATAAACTAATATAATTCCAGTCCATACCAAAATTAAAATTCTGGATTAAAATATAAATCAGAAAACAACATTAGAAACCACTAATGTATCAAGAATAAATTTATTTTCTTATATAACTAAATAAAATCGAACAGACTAACTTTTTTTTTTTAAATGTAATTCAAGTTCTGAAAACTTTTTTGTTATATATTAAAACTGAATAAGGGTGAACATTTCAGTTTATTTTTGGGTTTGGTTCGGGTTAGATTCGGTTCGGTTTGTTTGGTTTTAGTAAATCATTATCGGAATGCAAACCGAAGCAAATATGGTTTTGAAAATATGAAATTTCATTAGGAAAAAATCTGAAGAATCCAACTTTATGCTAATATTGACTTATCTGCGATTTTGTTTTTAAACAAGAGTAGAAACTTAACAATTCAACATGTTTGAAATGAAGATTTTGAACTCAATAAGGTAAGAAAACACTTAACAAAATGAATTGACTCGACTTGGAAGGAGATACCAACTCAAACTATAACTATTTTACTATTTTCAATAAGTTATAACATGACATTGGTTAGTTATCATTATTTAACATTGATTATATTCTTAAGATTCTATACAAATGTCATAGTTACTAAAAATGTAACTATGACATTTGGAGTTAGAATTAGATTCTATACCAAAATTAAAATTCTACCAAAATGAGATTCATGTTACGAAAGCCCTTTTGGAGTTAGAATTAGATTTTTCCTCCGTCTCGTTTTCTAATGCTTCCCACTCCTCCAAGTTAGCTATATTGGAGCTCCAACGAGATTTTTGGTCCTGACCCACATTAGTCATTGCCTCAATTACAGAGCAGCAGCTACTGTCATTAGGAGTAATGCCTTCACATATCATTTCCCTTAGCTGCTCCTCTGCGATTTTCACCCTCGCGATATCTACTCAAGCTCTTTAACAGAGCATTATAAGCGACAAGAATGGGATTAAACCCGAGGCTCAGCATCTCATCCCGGACCATGAAAGCATTCCTTTGTACCGTGAAAGAAGAATCGATTTTCAAAGAATTGTGAGTGATGATGAATGATGATAATGATTGATATCTTGATCGAATCGGCGGTATATGTGCCGGTATAAATTAGCGATTGGGTATTTCGGTTTAATGTACTAATGCATTAGCTTGGTTAATTTGGATTTTTTCGGTCGAGGTAAAATCCAAAAGCTTAAAATCAATCTTACACTTTCCTCTCTTCTCATTTTTTTACTTGTATAGGTCTATATAAATGTGGTAACATTATTGGTTATCAAAGTTTCGCAATTATGTCACTCTTAATACAAACACTCTCACTTTCATCTATAATCAATCCATCGTCTCTTCTAAAAGCTCTTTCTTCTTGCTTTGTTCATAATTCATAACTACGTTAGCAAATCTATGTAACTAATTGAGTCACGTGTTTAGAGTCATTTCTATTCATGTGGGGGATTATTGGAACTCGTTTTTGACAAAATAGTTTACATATTTTTTGTACGTTAGGCTTGGTCATATAAAACCAGCCATTATCCTTCTCATTAGAATACACAATTATTCAGACGATCAATTGATCGAATCAAACATGATCAGACATGATCATAAGTTCAACAACAACAAAACTCTCTCACATGTTTTATTTTATTTTGTGTCTGAGAGTATAACACATATTCTAGCATTCGTGTGATTTTGTTCTTGAGTTGTGCAAAACAGAGTTGATTGCAGTTGTATCATGGGATTCGGAATGTCACACTACGAGGCGTTTTTAGAATTAAGGATAGAGATCGTATCTCGCCTCTGCGTATTCGTTCTTATCATAATTCATGTATAGGTATTTTTATTGTAATATCGATTTATTTATTGCCCACTTGTAATAATTTGAGTTCCTACAAAAAATCTTACGGAAGTGAAGAACGAAGACTCGTCTCAAAGCTCATCATAAACCCTTTCCAACAGTGTTTTTAAAACCGAACCGGACCGGTCCAACTGTGAATCGTTCATTAAACCGAGTGCGAGTGGAGTTGACACCCATATTTGAATAAATCGGCAAAACCAGTCAAAAACCGCTAAAACCGGTGACTCAGGTCAGAGCTAAAACCCGGTTCAATATTTTTAACCTACAAAATCAAATACTTATATGGCTTTCCTTAAATGAAAATTCATTGAATTAGATTCAAAATCACCGGCCAAATTTCATCCAATGGATATCAGTGGCACAAATAGAAGATTACGTGACTTTCCTTTCACGTATTATGTCTATTATTTTGTATGTTTCCACTGTTTCTTAAATTTATGTTAATGATCGTAATTTTTTTTTTTCTCTAGTTTGATGGAGAAAAATAAAATTTTGCTATCTATTTTATTTTCTTTTTCCTTCATAATAATTATTTTGGTTATTGAATATTTTTTTAACTTTCACACACATATATATATATATATTAAAAAGTTAAAAAAAACTAGAAAAATTAAAAACCCAATCTAACCGGTTGGACCAATCTAACCAACCATCCAGTAACTATACCGAATCGATGTCCGATCCAGTTTTTTAAATATTGCTTTCCAAACAATACAAAAATGGAAAATGTCAACAACAGTAAAAACAATAAAAAAACATTGTTTTTCAGAAGAAAAAAAAAAAGGAAAACCACCGGAACCTTTAAAACGGAATCGGAGACTTTAAGAATGTACAAGGGATTATCGAAGAGAAAGAGGATTATCGAAATAGGGATCCAGTTCGAAATAGGAATTATAAGAGAACTGTTATTGGGATCCAGTTCTTTAACAATAATAAAGAGGATTATCGAAATAGGAATTATAAGAGAGAATGTTACTGGGATCAAGTTCTTAAGAGAAAGAGGGATCCAGTTCTTTGTTTCCCAAAATTTCATACACAGCAAACAAAACAAAAGGGATTTGGACTTCTACTGCCAGACTGGTGGCTTCCCAACATAATCCGCGAGATTGGATTCAGAAATCACAATCGTTCCAGCTTCTTCTCCGCTCTGATTCTCCTGAGGAACCGCAAACTGCTGAGTTGAATATCTTCATAATCTCTTGGTGCAATGTCTAAAGGTGTATTATAAATAATAATCTATATGTTCAAGGGTGATCAAGGTGAGGTGGACAATGGAGCCTAAGTATCCATTGACGTTAGGAGCTCATCTTCCACAACAAAAAGACATCGCATACCAAACCGAACTCAACTTCAAAGGAAGCTCCATTGGGGAAGACGCTTATAATGAGACCCAAAGGTGGAAACTCCAGCTGTTTCAACTCAGAGACGTCAATCTCTACTGTCTCTCCAAGGAAACCCACGACGCGGCCAATTTCTCTACCGTGTCAAGTGAACCTAACCTTGAAACGGTTTGTATACATTTTTATTCAAGTTTGGGGAATTTTATGATCATGTGTTTCGAAAATCGATTGAAATGCATTAAGCTTTGATGATTTGTTCATGGATCAGAATCATGTTTTTCGTTGCTCTTGTATAATTTCACAGTGGTAGAAAATGTCTGAAATTATACAAGAGCAGCGAAAAACATGATTCTGATCCATGAACAAATCATCAAAGCTTAATGCATTTCAATCGATTTTCGAAACACATGATCATAAAATTCCCCAAACTTGAATAAAAATGTATACAAACCGTTTCAAGGTTAGGTTCACTTGACACGGTAGAGAAATTGGCCGCGTCGTAGGTTTCCTTTTGGAGAGACATTAGAGATTGACGTCTCTGAGTTGGAACAGATGGAGTTTCCACCTTTGGGCCTCATTATAAACGTCTTCCCCAATGGAGCTTCCTTTGAGGTTGAGTTCAGTTTGGTATGCGATGTCTTTTTCTTGTGGAAGATGAGCTCTTAACGTCAATGGATACTTAGGCTCCATTGTCCACCTCAGTTTCGGGCTGTAATCTGGGATTGGCATGCGTGTGTATTCGATGGGAGACCGCACGAAGAAAAGCCAATGGGATAAGCCTAGGTCAGTGCGAAAGACCTCGGGTTGTACCCATGGTGGTCTTGCGAATACTTCCGAGGTAAGGGTAGGGATCCCTACCTCAACCTCTGTGGATTTGTTTTGTAGACAAGTGAAGCAGGTTTCTTGCATTTCCTTATCGGTCGAGAAGCCACCGAGAAATTGGAATGCAGCACGTCTTGTTATGTTATGTATACTCATATGGTGGTGGGCTGTGCAGCAGTAATTTGAACCAAAAGGAACCAAAACGCTGCATCCAAGTAATCCGCACCGAAGTTTGTAATTTGTGGATGATCGGTAAAGACCAGAGGGTGGGGGTGGGAGTGGAGGAGCATCCTGATCCTGAAACAGGAAAACGAAAGAGAGAAGAGAAGAAAATGATCATTGGGCTTTAAAATAATCTATTGAGAGTGTATATTTGTAAATATCATAAGCTCGAAATAGGTCCTGAACTTTTTCTCAATCTTCAACCACAATCAAGATACTGTACAGAAATTTCCTCAATCTCTAACCATAATCAAAGAGAAGAAAATCCCGAACTTTACTCAACTATATTTCCTAATCCAAATCCAATGTTCGATCATCTATCTATCTTTCCCAATGTTCGATTTCACGCAAACAAGAAAATCCCAGATTCGTTCGATACCTTCGCTTTCTCCGGTGGATCTGCTTTGAGATCTGGTTGGCTTTGTGCCATGGAGAGAGCGAAACGGAGAGAGAGAGAGAGAGAGAGAGAGAGAGAGAGAGAGGGAAAAGAGATGGATCAAAGAGAGAAAGACTCGACTCGAAAAATTAGGGTTTCTGGGAGAGGAAAGAAGCAAGTTCCTTTTTCAGAGTCGAAACTTTGTGAGTTAGCTCGTTCCTCAGATCAAAAGACTAATTGCTCCAGTCGGCGAGGATTTTGGTCAACGAGTCAACCAAGAAGGGATTAACTAATAACCGTTGGTAAGTTAGCTACCTCTTTAATTACTGCTTTAAATGCCTTAAAATTTGGGTTTCTCTTTGAATCTATAATCAATTATGGTTTGTATCTTTAATTTATTGACTTAAAAGATCGCATCAACCATCTAAGAATTTGAATCTATGATGTTGTTCGATTATACAAAAGTTAAAAAAAAAAAACTCTAGTCAAAAAACTATAGTCTAAAAAATATTTAGAGTTTAGGCATACAAATAAGTAATACTCTCTCCGTTTCAAATTACTTGTCGTTCTAGAGGATTTCACACAAATTAAGAAAATCATTAAATTTTCAATCTTACCCCTAATTAATACATTATTTTGTTTGATAAAAATAATTAATGAGCTAAAAATTAAGGACAAAACTGGAAAATTGATCATAAATGTGCATTGAAATTGCAGAATGACAACTAATTTGAAACAAAAAAATAAAGCTAGAATGACAAGTATTGTGAAACTGAGGGAGTAATCACTTACCGAATTGAATAGTTGAGTTCATGTATTACTTCATTTTACATATGCATAGTGAAAGTAATCATTTAAAACAAATTACTTTCAAAGGATACAAGTTGAAATTTGAAAAAAGGTATTTGCAAGAATGTTGCATATATGAAACCTTGGACTCAAATATGAAAAAAACGGGCCCGCAGATTATAGATGTGAATTATATTTATGTGGAAGAAATAATCCTTTTTTTTTTTATTGACAATATTATATTAGAGCTGGTGGAATTCGATTTTGGAATACAAAGGTAGGATACGTTTTTGGGATACGAAGATGAAATACATAGCCGATGTCCACAAGAATGACATCACAGACAAGCATTACAACAAAAACCTATGAAACACTAACTTAAACCCTGACCCACGAATACCAATCAAGCCACACCTCAAGGGAGTAAGACGCAAACCTTCCACACAATGACCGAACCAAGGAACCCATGCAACGACACGGACCATCACGACAAAGGATAAGGAGGCGAAGGAACTGCAAACGCACACGGGCCAACATCAAAGCCCAGGTCCAAAGCGAAGCGAAGAAAGTGTGATGACCAAGACAAACCAAGAAGAAGATACCAATAATAACCAGAGAAGTACTCAATCCAACCTATGAGACTTCTATTGATACACAACCCAATGCACTGAGGCAGCTGTTGAAACGCATCGCCGATAGAAGAACCAATAGGAAAATCGGAAAGAGAGGAAACTAAACTGATACTCGAGGAAAGACAACCTCAAAATCCACATCTTCAATAGGATAGTTACACACTAGAAATCAGCTCCTAGACCACTCCAATCCAAAGCTCGAGAAAGAAGGCAAACGCATAAAATATCCAAAAAAGAGAACGAGATTTAATCAACATATCCAGAAAAAGCTAATGACCAATACCAACTAAACTTATCAAAGGGGAAATAATCCTTTCACTTTGACTTTTGAGAGAAAACACTAAACAAAATGACTTGACTCACTTATTTACTTCATGGGGTTTGAACGTGGAAGTAAATACCAACTCAAACTATTAGTACTCTTTTACCATTTATGCTAAAATAAGTTAACATGACACTCCATGATTTAACATTGATTGTTTACAAATTTGATTATCACTTAAAATGTAAGGATCATACATACAAAAATGGCCTCTTGACGTAACCTGTCTACTCTTTGCTTCTCTTCTATTTTACATGGCCGATCAGTCAATCACTCACCAAACGAAATTAAAAGAAGAATATTAACCAAGTGGTTAGATTTTTTGGTTGAAATGATCTACATAGTGTTTTGATCAAAAAAAAAGAAAAAAAAAAAGATCTACATAGTGTTTGGTTGGAGGGTGTGCGATGTCAAACAAACAAAAGGTTGAGCAAAAAAAAAAAAAAAAAAAAAAAAAAAAAAAAAGGAGAGAGAGAAACATGAAGATCTTCTTACTTTTAAATTTCTTGATTTTCTCTTCCATATATCTATTAATAACCAATGTAATTGTTTCCATATAGATTTTGTGCTTTCATCTTTTTTTGTATAAGATTCACTTGCATATATCCCCAAAATAAAATTAAAAGAGAAGGACATGTGAATTTTGGGTTTTGTGTACGTTCTCGACAAGTCCCTATCTAATGAGACTTTACTTTTAAACATAAATCTACGCTCATTACTATTAAAGATTTTATAGTCTCAAAACGATTATATATATTTTCTCTATTTTGCATTTGCAATTTTGAATGTTGCTTGATAAAAACACTATAATGTTGTATATCCTCTTTTACCGTATAACTTGAAAGAAATAAAGGCTAAGTAGAAAGTGTGAGCCGTTCCTAAATTTGAAGAGAGTGGTATAGAGTTTTTAGCTTATGGGTTTCCTGTAATGGAAAAGCTTTTCTCAGTTTTTGTACTGTGTGTGAATAAAGAATGTGTATACAAATAAGAAGCTAGGTACCATTGATGAGCTATGAGCATAATTATAATTATATGCTAAGCTATTTGTATTGTATAATCAATGATCGCTTTAATTAGCAGACCAAAACTTTTTCTAGGTGTACATAGCAGACATGAACACAAGTAGATCGATAGTTTATAGTTTCTCACAGAATTATTAGACCTGGGTTTGGTACGAACATACCTTTGATATGTATTATATATGTCAAGTAGATCTCAGTTTTTTCTTTTCCTGCTTTAGTTTTTTTTCCCCCCCAAAATTAGTACTCAACTTCTAGTACTAGTAACACTTTACAATATGTTCCAAGTGGATGATCACGAGATTCGCATTACCCAGTGCACTTAGTATGTGATTCAAGATTAGTGTATTCTCATTACCAAACAGATGCAAAGATGATCTGAACAGCGAAAGTGTAATATACGCGAATTTCTCTTGATGTTTTACCCCACTCCAAATTTTTTATCCAAGCACCTTAATTCAATCGCATACATAAACTTCCATTTTTATCATATTTTTGTATGAGATAAATATATTATATATCCCAAATTAAAAACATGAAACCTTATCAATTATTGTGTTTGAATATAAATTCCACTCATTATTGATTAACTTTGAACGCTCGTATTGTATCTCATATCCACTAAATTTGAAGAGATATATCCGATGTAAAGATATAAATCTCGGTCTAAAATGATGAGCCAAAAAATTCATCAAATTGAATGGGTAAACTGTAAAGAAGAAAGTCATAACCGTTTTGGCAACATAAGTTACCTATCTATTTTTTTTTTTTTTTGATAAACCCTATCGGCTATCCGGTCGGTCCCGGTAGGAACGCACCAAGGTGCTACCATGTGGACTTTGTCCACCGCGTTAACGGCTGGCCCTTATGGGCTACCACACTGCCTATCCCGAGTTTGGGATGCCTTCTGACTAAGTGGTAGGAGTAGTCAGACCGCCTACATTTCTGACTATCGGATAAACCAATTAGACCAATGCCTAATTGACAGACTTTCCACAAAATGTTGATAACAGCATCATAGGGCATCGAACTGAGGAGAAGGAGTTGCACCCTTTCGCCTGGGCCCACACCAACCACCCGCCCACCACGTTGTGGACATAAGTTACCTATCTACACGAGATTTTTCGCAATGTGGTGAAAAGCATGATCGATTTCACATTCAACATGTAGCTAGAGTTTTTATACTGTTTCAGAGAAGAAAGAATATGTCACTACCCTACCACCATGCAGAGAATTCCTCATTTTGTTATCCAATCCCTATCCTGCCATGAAGAATTCAAGAATGAAATATTTATCATACGATTTGATACACAAACACTATTGGAATGGGAAAAAAAACTGAATTTGGTGGATTCTATAACGTAAGCATAATTAGAGTAAAAAGTTATGACATAATTTAATCAAGAAAAGGTAGAAAAAGGAGCTGACATGCATACGTAATCTATCGACAAATATCAATCTACAAATATTGAGTCTTTGAACAGCAAATGTGGTCCTAGATCTCTAAATCACGCATAGCAATGAATTAGAAAGTAGCATAGCAACCTTTGGCCGCACCAAACGATCTTGCTTTACTTTTCGATATTGTGTCCTATTACTAAAAGATGCTTTTGTTATATTAATAAGTTTTTGCAAAATTATTAAGTGAATACCGACAGGTGACACGAGCAAAAGTATTAGAATTTTATATTGGGAAATAATTTGACTTTGTTTGTATCACACAACCCCCATGATGCACCCAAACAGAGTGAAACTCGAATCGTTATCCATCAATATTAGTTATTTGTTTCAACTAATGGAGGATCTAAAGGCAAAGAATACGTCACACCACTTGAAAATTTAGTGGAGACAGAAACTTAAGCCTTACGTTTTGATGTATGTACCAAACTACCAATAGTGTGGTTAATTATAATGTAAAACGAGTCTATGCATCTTTATAATATTAGATGTGTTGTCATAATTTGAAAGCGTTTTCTAGCACTTTCCAAAGATCCAATTTCATTCGGATTCTATGATTTTGGATTTCGTCCGATTACTTATTCGAAAAGAATTTTCTGAAAATAATGTATCGAAAATGTTAATCCCAAATTTTGTTAATTAACGTTATGTATCGAATCTCATGGCTGAAATATGATTTGCATAAGCAAAAACCATCTTTTTTACTATTAGCTAGTGGAACCTTTATGAGCCACTCCTTAAACTTTTTAAATTCTGACCATGAATTAAAATTTTAAATTGAGCTTATATTTAAGTAATGCTTACACATGTTAAGGAACTATAGGTTAACATAAACCACGTATATATTTATTTAGACAAAGAATATATATAGAATTTATGTACTGGCCACATAAGAGTAATTGTTGGTCTCCTTTGCTTTTGTTGAAAGCATTACATCCACATGAAAATATCATTCTGATCCATAACTATTGTCTCACTCACATATCATCCAAGCAAACTATAACTTTCACAAAGTATATGCCCATTTATACCATTAAAGGCTTTTAGTTTTGGATAAGAAGAACTCAATACTGATTCAAAGGAAACAAACACAGTCACGGATACTTCATCGATCTATTCCATTACTAGAACAAGTATCTTTCGAATCATAAATTCATTAGACAAACACCCAAAAAAATGGAAATAAAATAACAGTTGCTAATAATAGACCTTTAACATGGAGATTAATAAATTTACATACATACATAAATTTACAAGATAGCAAGAAACAATGACATGGATTTTTCACTAGTAGAACTAGAACATTGGAAGATTAATATAAGACAACTGAAAGAAACGGGACAGAGAATCTCTAGGGAACAACATCTCCCAAATAGCAATCAAATTAGATTTGTATACAACAGTTTTGAAATCACATGATTTTTAGAAATTCGAATGGAGATTAGTGTCGGTGTTGTCTTATTATTACCTCTTTGTTGGGAATCGCTTCAAAAACAAAACAAAACAAAAAGATTTGCACGTGCGTTCTCCACGTGATTCTTCACGAGTTTTCGGAAATTGGTCTAACTTGGTACGCTCCGTTTGATTGGAACCATACAAATATTTTTACCGTTAAAGTCATGTCCCTACGTTTCTCTGTCGAGATTAAAATAATCTTGAATTCAAATAACAAAAGACATTACAATCAAGACAAATGTGATTACGGAGACATTACAATCAAGACAAATGTGATTACGGTTAGTTTTTTTTCTTTCAAAAACTTCATTTCGCATAATTTTCTTGTTGCTTTTAATAAATTTCTCGATATTTGGTTCTGTTAATATTTCATTCGGGTTGAGGAAAGTATCCTTTTGAAGCCCAATAATAAGGCCGTAGATGACATATATAAAGGAACAAATGGGCCTAAACCTCTAGCCCATTAAGTAAAAGGGGTAGTTATGTAAATACAGAAGAAAAGAAGGGGGTGTTTGGTGAGTAACTATTTTACTCGTAAACCAGATTTCTCCGTCTCATCTTTGTCTCGGTCTCTCATGTGTGTCTAAGGCAAAGAGAGAGAGTGAGATTTGAGAAAAGGAAACAAAAAAAAAAAAAAAAAAAAAAAAATCAAATTTTGATAGTTGAACTTGAAATCGAAGGGAGCGGATACAACAAGTTCCCGCCATGGTGGGTGAAGAAAGAAGCGGCAATCCTCATGAAGATCCAGTGGAGAAGACAAAGTCTTTGATCTGTGCTCTTCATTACATCTCTCGCGACCTTCCTTTACCTTCTCACCTCTTCGCCGCCGTTTCTTCTATCTACCATGCCTCTTCTCTCTCTATCTCCGACCTCTCTCCGCCTCCTCCTCCTCCGCCGCATGTAAATGTCCTTCTCTCTTCTCTCTCTCTCTCTCTCGAGATTCCCACTCGCCCTAGATTTTGTGTTTAACCCTTTTTTGGTTTCGGCTTTTAATCGATTACATGTTTACAGTGGCTTGCTTGTTTGTTCATTACATTCTTAAAGGTTTCTTCTTTAATTTCTTGTGCTTCGGATTGGGTTTAAATCGATTTTGTGGTCTTTCGATTTGTTTATTGAGCTTTGCTTCGAGTTTCTGTGGAAATTGCATGTTTTCACTGGCTTGTTTGTTTGTGTATTCATTACATTGTTAAAGGTTTGTGCTTTTAATTTGTTGTGGTTTGGTCTTTGTTTTGCAGGGGAGTAATTTTACTCCCTTTGGAGGTGATTTGATGGGTGAGTTTGAAGATGCACTTTTGAAGCAGAGACCAAACTGTGAATCAGGATCTCGATTGGGAGAGTTACTGGATAATCGGAATAAGAGTCATATCCAACGCCGCTTATCTGAACTTGAAGGTTACAATCCAATTTTTATACTCCTAATGTCACTTCAAAGTATCGCAAATTGTGATTTTTGTTACTGGAATATCATTATGAACTGTATTGTTCAAGAGGAACGCTTACTGTTGTGTTTGTATCAGAATTACCTTCCACTAGAGGTGAAGATTTGCAGGGAAAATGCTTACTTGAGCTTTATGGGCTAAAGGTATCACAACCGTCAATGGTCTTTGCTATTATGTGACTGATGTTTGGATTGTGACATTTTTTAGACTAATACTGTACCTTGGTGAGTTTTGCAGCTACGAGAGTTGCAATGCAAGGTCCGAACAGAGGTGAGCTCGGAATTCTGGCTACGTTTGAACTGTGCAGATGTTAGTAGCCAACTTTTTGACTGGGGCATGATGCGGTTGCCTCGTCCATTTTATGGGGTTGGAGATCCTTTTGCTATGGAAGCTGATGATCAGTTCAGAAAGAAGCGTGATGCTGAGGTCATTTACTTTCTTACAAGTAGCTGTTCTAGTGCAATTTATTTGAGGCTTTCATAATGAAAGTCTTCCAGTTGAACTATGATTCCTATCTCTTAGCAGTATAAATATATTACTTGATTCTGCTTTGTTGGGAACTCCTGTAGAGATGGATTATATTGAAGTGAAGTGAAAACTGTACACAGATTCTACTTTCTAGGGCATATGACATTTGTTTATAGTTCTCAAAATTCTTGCTTTGCATCGCTGATGTGTTCAAATTCTTTGTTCAGAGGTTATCACGTTTAGAAGAAGAGGAGAAGAATCTGATTGAAACCGCCAAGAGGAAATTCTTTGCAGAAGTACTCAATGCAGTTCGTGAATTTCAGTTGGGAATTCAGGCGACCCAAAAACGCCGTAGGCAAAGAAATGATGGTGTGCAGGTATGGTATCATTTACGTACACATTTATCGTGATGGTAGTTCAGATATCCTTTGATATTATCAATGTACAAACTTTTAAAAGATATTTTTGTTTCTACATTATTTAACAGGCATGGCATGGGAGACAAAGACAGCGTGCTACTCGTGCCGAAAAGTTGAGGCTAATGGCCCTTAAATCCGATGATCAAGAGGCATACATGAAACTAGTAAAGGAGAGTAAAAATGAAAGACTAACCACTCTTCTAGAGGAGACTAACAAACTCCTTGCTAATTTGGGAGCTGCTGTTCAGCGTCAGAAAGATGCGAAACTTCCGGAAGGCATTGATCTACTGAAAGACTCAGAATCTGATTTATCTGAACTTGATGCTCCAAGAAGTGAACCATTGCAGGATTTGCTTCCTGATCAGGATATTGATATCGCTGAGTCCGACACTAACGATGACTCCAATGATTTACTAGAAGGCCAGAGGCAGTATAACTCTGCTATTCATTCAATACAAGAGAAGGTAAGTTTGATCTCTATTGTATCTTTAGTAGTAGTACGCTTAATTGTTTAAAAGCTGCCATCTCAGAGACCACTGGATTTTAAGTAGCAATATGTACTTTTAACAGGTGACGGAGCAGCCTTCGCTTCTACAAGGTGGGGAACTAAGATCGTACCAATTAGAAGGACTTCAATGGATGGTTTCTCTGTTCAACAATAACCTCAATGGAATTTTAGCTGACGAGATGGGTTTGGGAAAAACTATCCAAACAATTTCATTGATTGCGTATCTTCTGGAGAATAAAGGTGTGCCTGGACCTTATCTGATAGTGGCTCCAAAAGCTGTGCTACCAAACTGGGTAAACGAGTTTGCTACATGGGTACCGAGGTATGTGGCAAACAGCTTATCTCTTGGTGCTGGGCACTTTCGCTGGTATGAGTCTGAATAATATCATACATCTGTTCTTTGACAGTATTGCAGCTTTTCTTTATGATGGACGTTTAGAGGAAAGAAAAGCAATTAGGGAAAAAATTGCAGGAGAAGGAAAATTTAACGTGTTGATAACCCACTATGATCTTATCATGAGAGATAAAGCATTTTTGAAGAAAATTGACTGGTATTACATGATTGTTGATGAAGGACATCGGCTGAAGAACCACGAATCCGCTCTCGCAAAGACTCTATTAACAGGGTACATCTCTATATTAATTTGTCTGCAGTGAATGATATATGGCTACTCTGATCTTTCTCCTAGAATGCTCAGGAATTTGAGTATATTTCCTAACACAAATTTATCCTGGATGCAGCTATCGTATAAAACGCAGACTTCTGTTAACCGGGACACCCATACAGAATAGCCTTCAAGAACTATGGTCATTGCTTAATTTTCTCCTTCCTCACATCTTTAACTCGGTTCAGAACTTCGAGGAATGGTTTAATGCTCCTTTTGCTGATCGTGCTAATGTTAGTCTTACCGATGAAGAGGAGCTGTTGATCATCCACCGTTTGCATCATGTGGGTTCTGCAGCTATTTTTCCTTCAATCTCCTACCAAATTTTATATGCAATTTTGTTTCGATGTTACTTAACTCTCTGTCACTTCCAGGTTATAAGGCCGTTTATACTGAGAAGGAAGAAGGATGAAGTAGAGAAATTCCTTCCTGGAAAGACGCAGGTCATATTGAAGTGTGATATGTCTGCGTGGCAGAAAGTTTATTACAAGCAAGTTACAGACATGGGCAGGGTTGGCCTTCAAACAGGTTTTGTAGTTTAACTCACTTATGCTCTATAAATTTTGCACTCCACCTTTCAGGTAAGGAAAATGAATCAGAAAGTAGTTCTTTATATAAATGTAATCATAATGTGCAGGATCTGGGAAATCAAAGAGTCTGCAAAATCTAACGATGCAATTAAGAAAGTGTTGTAACCACCCGTATCTATTTGTTGGAGGAGACTACAACATGTGGAAGAAACCAGAGATTGTGAGGGCTTCAGGGAAATTTGAGCTTCTTGATCGTCTCCTTCCAAAACTGCGCAAGGCCGGTCACAGAATTCTTCTCTTCTCCCAGATGACCCGTCTCATTGACGTTCTCGAGATTTACTTGTCACTTAATGATTATAAGTACCTCAGACTCGATGGTACCACAAAGACGGATCAAAGAGGGCTTTTACTGAAGCAATTCAATGAGGCAGACTCTCCGTACTTCATGTTTCTACTGAGCACGCGTGCCGGAGGTCTTGGTTTGAACTTGCAAACTGCGGACACTGTAATTATCTTTGACAGTGATTGGAACCCACAAATGGATCAACAGGCTGAGGATCGAGCCCATCGCATAGGACAGAAGAAAGAAGTCAGAGTGTTTGTTTTGGTTAGTGTTGGCTCCATTGAAGAAGTAATATTGGAGCGTGCAAAGCAAAAGATGGGCATTGATGCCAAAGTCATACAAGCTGGACTTTTCAACACAACGTCCACTGGTAAGTTTGTCCCAAATAACAATGTGATGGCTTCTGCTTCATATACTGAAATGGTAAATCTCTTGATGTGATTTTTTTATTATAACAACAGCACAAGACAGAAGAGAGATGCTTGAAGAGATCATGCGCAAAGGAACAAGCTCACTCGGAAATGATGTCCCCAGTGAGAGAGAAATAAATCGGCTAGCGGCTCGTTCTGAGGATGAATTTTGGATGTTTGAGAGAATGGATGAGGAGAGAAGGAAGAAAGAGAATTACAGAGCCCGTCTGATGCAAGAGCAGGAAGTCCCTGAGTGGGCATACACTACACAGAGCCAAGAAGAGAAGGCAAACATCGGAAAATTTAATTTTGGGAGTGTCACAGGTAAGCGAAAACGTAAAGAAATCGTTTATAGTGATTCGCTAAGCGAGTTACAGTGGATGAAAGCCGTGGAGAACGGTGAAGACATGTCAAAACTCTCTAAGAGACATAGGAGAGGGGAGAACGCAAGCAACACAAAGACACCAAAGAGTAAAAAAGCGATAGAACCTATCACAATGGTGAGTGATGGGACAAGCGAGGACGAGGAAGAAGAAGTAGCAAGGGAGATGAATGGGAAACAGAGAGTAGAGAAGTCTGAAGACGAAGAAGAGGAAGGTGAAGAAGAGAATGGTGAAAAGGCAATATTCAAGTGGAATACTTATAAGAAGAAAAGGTCGAGATACTCGTTTTCTTCGTCTGACTCTAGAGCTCAAAGTTCCAATGGAAGTAGAAGAAAATGAGAAAGATAAGGTGAGATCTCAGTTGAGTTTGGTCTCTTCTTCTACATGTATGTGTGTGTTTTAGAAGCTGTTTAGATGTTCTTCTTGCCAGTATAACTTATGCCAATCTAACATGTAATGCATTTATTTTAATTGGTCTCAGGTTAAGTTTAGCTTTCTTCTTGTTTGTTAAAGGTATTATTAAGTTATGTTTCTTATGTAAAACATTTCTAGATTCGGGATTGAAAACATATGTAATATTTTGTTCTGAAGAACTAAAGAGGCCAATTCATTTTTTGAGCCACTCTAAAGTATCACTTTCCAAAATATGCGTATGCATTTGATTTTTTTTTTTTTTATAATAGTAGTGTACAATACAAACAAACTAATAAAAGATAAATACACTCACAAATTCATCTTCAAAATCTTCAAGATTCTTCCCTTCATGATCCTCATTTTCTTCTCCATCAGGATTATTCTCATCCAAAGGTCCAAGTAACTGAGGACAATTCTTGAATATCTCTTTAACTTCATCTATGCCTTTAACTGAGATCACATTCCCATCAATGTTCAACATCTTGAAACTTTCTTTCTTGACAACAACATGAGCCAATCCCAATGCTCCTTCTCTTCTCAGGTCATTGTAGCTCATATCAACATATTCTAACTCCAAATCTTTCATAATCTTTACAATCTCAACACATCCCTCATCTTGCAGATCATTATTAGACAAGTTCAGCTTCTTCAGATGTCGCTTTGTTGCCAAACAAGCTGCGATAGCTGAAGCCGCGTCATGTGTTAAGTTATTTCCAGCCATTTCTATAACTCCAAGAGATGGAGCAGAGTTCTTGAGAGCGTTTACTAGAGCTATAGTACCTTCATTCTCTAGATTGGTATAACTAAGGTTAAGTACAGTCAAGAAATTGAAGTTTGAAAATGTTTTGCTTATAGAAACTCCAATTTTTATGCCATTGTCACAAAGTTGTCTCGTATGAGTACAAGTTTCAAAATCATTCTCCTCTATAGCATCCTCTTTGCTTAAGCTAGTGTCCACCATATTCAGAAGGCCTTTAATTAGTCCTCCCAAGTGAACCAAAAACCACAACTTAAGCATGAAGATATATGTTTTTTAAATTATTACAGAGGTGTTACAGGATCATAAAATATAAGCTCCAACTTTTTTTTTTTTTTGGTCAAAAAAATATAAGCTCCAACAAAATCTATTTTTATGGCACCAAATATATTCTTTCATAAGTTCAATTTTATTTTTATAGTAACAAATTTAAATTTATTCAATTAATAAATATTTTACTAAAAGGATATTTTATGAGAATTAAAAGAGAATGATAGATTATAATCTTGAAAGATTTTTTCATAATAAATTTTAGAGAATCTGAGAGAGTATATAGGAATTCTAGAATACCACTTAAAATAAATAGTTTATTTACAAAAACTTTATAAATAAACAAATTTCTAAGATACAATGATTATGAGTAGGTTTATATCCAAAAATTTATATCATAATTATTATATTAATGACTTCAGTTAAATATATCCATGAACACTAATCTTATTATATAAAGCTTGATGTATTAAATATGATAATTAACACGATCGTGATAATTGTTAGTTAATCGATAAAATTTTGACACATGTTAAAAAAAGTCGAATTAGATTTTGTCGCATGTTAAACAGTTTTTTTAAGATTAAGAAAAACTAATAATTTCAAAATATGTGATAAAATTTAATTGTAAATCAAATAACAAAAACATAATAAATTAATAAATCAGTGGTTTTGCAATAACATCCTTACTTTGTTTTGATTTATGTTAACGGGTGATCTAATTTTGTTCATCATAGTTAAATCTTTTATTTTTTACAGATTTATAAAAAATTAAATCACAAACCCACACATATGCAGGTCCTTCATCTAGTATTATGATAATATCCAAAGTTCCGTTTTATTTCACTTTCGATCCTTCAACTTTCACACTTTATAATATTTCCCTAACTTCTGAATTTCTAACAGACCCGAAATAAGGCAAATTATAAAATTAGGATCTTACTTCCGAATTTAAGAAAGAAAGGAAGATTTCCATATATTTCTTGTTATTCTTATCCAGTTTTCCTTTCCTAATTTAGAACGGTTTGGTTTAGGACTCTAACCTCTCTATATATATTGTGATTACTTCTACCATTCGTGATCAATGCATTCATGAAACCCTATCAATCAAATCTCAAGTGTTTTCTAAAATAAGATTAACAGTGAGATTAACTTTCTCGAAGAAGAGAGCAAATATGACAACTCTTGAAGATTTTTTCCTCTCAGGCCTTGATCACTTGTCTGAATTCGAAACAGAAACAGAAAAGAATGATGCTCAAAAGGAAAAAGAAGAAGTAGAAGAGATTATTGTTAACTACAATGATCTTTCAAATCCCCAGAAAACTCAGAGATTCGTTGACATTATGCAGAAAGTGGAAGAGGTTTTAGATTCTGAATACAAGCTAATCCTAGACTGTAATAAGCTCTTAGTCGAAATCGACAAGGAAATTGTCATGATCCACACCTTTATCCGTCAAAATTATAGACTCAAGTTTCCCGATTTAGAGTTTCTTGTAACTCACGCAATCGATTATGCTCGTGTTGTTAAAAGAATCGGTAATGAGATGGATTTAACCCTCATTGATCTAGAAGGTCTTCTTCCTGTAGGTATTATCTTAGCTGTCCAGATTATGGCTCCGATAAAAACTGCAAAGCCACTTTCAAAAGATGTTCTTGAGAAGACAATAGATGCTTGTAACCGAGTTCTTGATCTTGATTTTTTTAAGAAGAATCTCAAGGACTTTCTTGAGGCTAAAACGAGATCCGTCGCGCCGAATCTGTCTGCAATTGTCGGGAGTAAAGTTGCAGCCAAGCTTATTGCAAGTGCTGGAGGTTTATCAGCAGTTGCTAATATGCCTTCTACTTGTAATGTTCAACAACTTTTTGGTCACAAGAGGAAGAAGGAATTTGTTGAGTCTCTTGACGGTTATCTAGAGGAGACAGAGATTGTCCGAAACACGCCTTTTGAGTTTCGGTCTGATGCTTGTGAGCTCTTGGCTGAAAAACTGAATTTAGCAGCAAGAATTGACTTCATTAGAGGAGACTCTTCAGGTAGAAAAGGTAAAGCTTTTAGAGACGAGATTCTTGAGGAGATTGGTAATTGGCAAGAACCTAAGCGTAATTGTGAAGAGGGCTCTGAAGATGAAGGATATGAAACCGAGTTGCCCCGTCCTTGGACGGTAGAATTTGGCTTAGAGTACTCCTTCTGTGAGTTTGGGTCATTCTCCAAAAGACAAAGAAGATTTGATTGGGATTAAGACGATTTTTCCAAGTTTCGAAAGCTGAATATATTCTCTCAGCCTCATCTAGAGCAAAGATGATCATGTAAGCGTTTTACTTTTGGGTGTTTAAGTTTCTATTCGTTTATGCAATAAACATTTTAAGGTTTTTGATCATACAATAGTCTTTTCTTGTATTATTTAGCGACTAACCTTGTATTGACACAAAAGACCAAACCAGACCTGCACCTAAAAAATCAAGGCAATGTATAAGTAACCTTGAATTGATACAAGTTGTAACGTACAATGACAAAATCAACCAAAGTATGTGAGTCATTTGGAATATTGTTCATTATGATCATTGCTAACTTAATATTATTAGTCTAAGATAAGATCTAACTTCTCTTTCTCTACTTCTCTGCACAGCGCGCCTGGTTAGGCAATGAGGATTTGCTAAAAAGTCTGCTTTCTTTCTTCTGTCTTCAAAATCTTCACAAATTAGTAGACCTGGTGAGGACTCTACAAAAGTAATTACGTATCTCTGGGATTGTTCGCTGCACCAGTTCGTTCGTCCTGCATTTTTACCGGCAAATGAACAAACAGTATATAAGTTAAACCGTAGATTTGATGCTTCAAGATGCAATGGAGACTAACTCTAGGTGAGTTTTAATTATAATTGTTAGATGTGGGAGAGAGTGAGACTATTGTTATTACCCGGGCTTCAAACTCAGTTTATCAAAGTGTTCCAGGATAAATAAGATACAAGTCTGCCTCAGCGACATTGCGTTGAATGCTTCTGAGAGTTCATAAATGTTCCCAATGTTTTCCACCGTTATATCCTTTCATTCGAAGATAAAAGTCTTAGCTGAAGCAAACTTTATACTCAATGAGAGAATATCACATTACTCCACTAAGCAATCATTTTGACTAACCTGACTAATGACGTATTCACAGAGTCGCTTGAGCCCTTCCAGGAGATACGGATCCGCTGCTCTTAGAAGATCTTGTGCAATCTCTATTGTTATGTTGACTGAGCCCGTGTATATAAACCTGCCATTGTATCCACATATAAGTCCAATTACAAGCACGAAGTATTGCCAGAGACAAGAAGCTTTAGACAAGCCCAATCATACCTCATCATTAACTCAAAAACTTCCCATCGAATATTTGGAATCTCGATATCTCTTGCGGTTCTTTCCTGCAGTATTATTCAACACAACCTGAATGAGACATTCAAACTCTCATTTTCATAAGATACAGATTTTCACAAGGATATTTTTTTACTTGGCAACCACTAGCCAAGTAAGAGAAAATCATTACAAAACTGTTCTAAAAATCATGTGCAAAGAAATAAGATGAAAGCACAAAAACTTATAATTGAAAAAAGTGACACTCATCATTAGCACAACAAACAGCCAATTCAATGCTTGAAAAGCAGAAAAAAAACGTAGTAAAAAAACTGAAGATGCCAGACATATTCAGTGAAAATATATAAAAGGATCCTCAGAACTGTCCAGGAAAAGAAATTTAGAAGCACACTCACTAGGTAGCCTCCGTCAAACATTGCACGAAATGCATCTGAAGACGCCAGAAGACAAATTCTGTGAGCATAAAATCTCCTGCCTGCAGTATTATAAATTCCACATTTTACCTATAGATTTTGGAGCTAACAAAACTGCTGCAACAACAGAATTCAATGAATACCTTCAACTACAAAGGTTACATCTGACAACGTAGCATTATTTACATATTGCTCTCCAAGATATATCTGCGACCAAGAACAAAAAATACTACTTCACTTGTTTTGGAAAGAAAATTGGAAAACTGACACAAGAAAGAAACTGACCATTTGTGTTGGAGATGGAGGAGCAGTATTGACTGGAGAAAGCGCCATAGATTTATTTGCTAATTTGTGTAGCGTTACAGCACCATCAATTTGCTGCTTAGCGTTCGTAGAACCAAGAAGTTCAAGAAGCAACTCCAATCCTGTCAGAAAAGATTACTCGAATATAAACCTTCATGCACCAAGAACATTCAAACTTTACTGCAAGCACCTTAAACTGATAGAAGATCCCGAAAACACACTATTTGGTAGCAAAAGAAAATTCAGAAAAGTTATAGCATACCATTGCCATCAACGAATATGGTTTGCTGATCCTCCGGAGAACAGAGAAGGGCAAGAGCAAGAGCAACTCGTGTTTGGATAAGCTTGTCCGAAAGGCGCATCAGGGACAACAACTGTTTTAAAACCTACGGAAAAACGAAGATATTGAAAGATGTCAAAGGTTGAATACAGATTTTCTTTAGAAATAACAGCAGGTTACAACAATTTGCTACAAATAGCGGAATCTGTAATTTTATCACCAGGAAGCCCAATATATATTTGAAAATATGCAAATTTTCACTCACTCTTCCATGAATCTTCTCCTCCAATCTTTTTAATGTTTTGAAAACACAATCTTTAGTTGCCTACAATAGCAGCGGAAAATTATAAACATCCAAGAGAAGGGTCTACAGTAAATCGACTTCAATTTGTAGATATGCTTGTGTAAAGTAGCATCAGGAAGTAGAGAAAGAGTAACAAGCCAACATACCTGAACAATAAACTTTCCATCGAGAAGCTTCTGGACACCTCCCACCTTGATAAAATCGGACACATTATCCTAGAAGGAAAAGGTGGATTAATAAAGCGTTTCTATGAGTTCTGTTGTCAATATCTTGAATCCTGATAGAGAAAACATGCAGAGGGTAACATACAACTTACCTCATTATCAGCAAGACCATAAAGAGCAAATGCAGCATTGTATTGCAGAGATCTATTTCCTGAATCAAGAAGCTTCAATAAAGGTCCTAAACCACCACTCTGGGCAATGCCAGCTTGATTGTGGGAATCCTACAGAAGTTAAAATTCATTTTTGTTTTGATATTGAGTATTGCTAAAACACCAACTTCCAGACAAGGACAACCAGAATCCTAGGCATCTGTGGATTTGAAAGCAAACAAATCCAGAAACAACAGAAGTACTTAATCAGATAACAGCACACAACCAGGGAATCAACTGATACACTAATACAGGATGATTATTTATTATCTAACAGACTAAGAAACTAGAGCAAAAAATATTAATATGATCATGATATCAAATATTCTATCTAGAAGTAAAAAGAGACAAATAGCTAAACTGTAAGAATCAACCAACAAATATCTGAAATAATAACCATTGCCAGTCTCCCCAACGCGAAGGATGACATTTCCTTCAACTTAGCTTCAGGTGACTGAAGCATCTCGATCAAAGGACGGACAGCTCCCCTTTGCACTATGTGTGCCTGAAAAATTAGCCCTTCAGACATCATATAAATCATAAGGAAAATATTGGTTTAAGTGGGATTGGGAATGTATGTTATACAGATGAACAGAAGCAAACAACTTATCCCCGTAACATGGACAGAGTGTGATATTAATTGTTTTAGTATCACTACTAGGTCAGACCACGACTACAAACAACCTACAAAAATACAAGAAGAAAATAAAACCAGAGATGAAATGGCACCTTGCAATCAGAATCAGTAGCAGCAAATTGGCCAAGTAATAAAGCTGCCTCTCTTTGGCTCTCAGGGCAACAAGAGCTATAAATAGACATCAAGCAGCCACAACAAACGTGAGGATAACAGTGTTGAAGTATAATAGCAGCTTAACAAAAGAAAAGCATCAACGAATTACATTAACTGCAGCTTTGTTGAAACCATACTTTATGTTTGACCTTGTATATCAAAATGACAAGTTTTCACATACCTAAGAAGACTGATTACAGGCTGCAAAGCCCCGGCATCAAGGACCTTCTTTTTAATGTTTAGAGACGAGTGTACTAGATTGCCAATAACACCAACCTGAAAACTCAACCGAACTGGTTAAGTTGATGCTAATCCAGAAAGTAGATAAAGTAACAAATAATGGATCCCATATGAATCTTACCGCTTCATAATGTATTGCAGCATCCTCTGATCCTAGCATTAAGATGAGCGTAGGAAGAGCATTACAGTCAACTATCTGAAAGAAACGACTGGTTATCATGATCCATCCCAAAACTAAGTAAAAGCTGTAGGTAACAAACTAGCAAATATATACTTGGTTCTTGTTATCATCATTTCTAAACGCAAGGGTTCTTAATGCCCCAGCTGCTGCTCGTTGAACTTTCACATTGTCAAATTCAAGCAACTCCACAAGAGATGGAATACCACCTTGTAATCTGTTCATCAAAGAACTAGCAGTCATGAGAGTGGTTGTACCAAATGCCAAAACTTGAAAGGAGGAAAACCACTTAAAATATACTAACCTAACAAGGGTCTTGACACTGTTATTCTCATGAGCAAGACTGATGATGGTCTCAGCAGCCCTTCTAATAACGGCTCGAGAACGAGAACCATTTTTGTTTCTCTTCAATAGATTCACAAGATGAGTCAATGCACCATTGTCTACTATCAGCTTCTGATGCTCTGACTGTAACCAACCAATTCCAAAACAAAATAGCACACAGATGAAACTAGATTCCAAACAAGTAGCAGCACTAGTAGTAGGGGTTAGGAATCAAATACCTTGGTTGCGAGAAAACTAAGAGCAAACGCGCTTCCCTTCTCGACCTCGTGTTCAAGCGGCTTTTGAGCCTTATCCCCATCTCCGTACGGTGGAGCCTGTAGATGCTTAACGAGAGCTGGAACTGCTCCTCCCTTGATAATCGTGTCCACAAAATCCTCTGATGAACACAAACGATTCCAATTTCAACCACTAACTCATTGCATAAAAAAAAAGAGAGTAAGAAATCGGTAGAAATTAGTGAGTGTCAGGGATGATCGATCTTCTTCACCGTTTCTGGCGAGCTCGGAGAGGATTTGAGTGGCGCGTTTGGCGGCGGCTCGATTGGATTCTTTCCAGGAGAAAGTGGAGTTGAGTACGAAAACTTGATCGGCGATTACTCTGAGTAACGCGTCGGTGGAGATCTGTCGGTCATCTCCGTCTTCAAATTTTCTCTTCTTCTGTCCATTGAGCTCCGGGAAGCTCCGATCGTCTAGATTTTCCGGTTGTTGCTCCATCGTTCACAAAGGAAGCAGCGATTTCAAATTTTCAAAAACAAAGCAGACAGATATCTTAGAGGTGTTTTGAGGAAAACATACGTTTTTTTCTCTCACTATCTCCCAGTTAATAAATAAGTTCAATATTTTGACCAAAATAAATATTCAACGTTTTCTTTTGTTAAGGGACTTCCATAACTAAATAAAAATAAATTCATCTGTTGACTAAAATGAAATTAAAAATAAATACACTTTTTATTTATTTTTTTATCAAAATAAATACAATTTCACCTTTGGGATTTCAAAGAATTAATTAGCACTAACCCAAAACCATAAATATCGATAAAGATTTGTCATTTCAATTTTTGTATCTAGTATATGAATTATCAATAAAAATATCGATCTATCTCTACATTCTGAATTATATGAGTAATTGGACAAAGATTTCGATCCCTATGATGCCAAAACCTCCCAATTAAATTTTGAATGTGAATCTTGCATACACTGAATTCTTTTGGATTCGACTCTGGTTATAATAGTCTAAAATAATCTTTGTCTTAGCATTCACCTTTTTGTTATCTCCTTTTCCTGAATGGAAAGGAAAACAAAGTAAAAATAAGAAAATAAAAGGAAAGATTCCTATTTCAAAAAAACTAATCGACAAGGAGAATTATGAAGAAGCGATGCAGAGATGTGTTGATCATGTCCAAGGATGAGCCACCGAATAATAAAAGGAGGAAAGAGGAGGCATCTCTAGATTCGTTGCCAGACTCGGTGGCTATAAGTTGCTTTGCCGGCTTATCGAGATCTGACCACGCGGCCTTATCTCTCGTTTCCAAGACCTGCCGGTCTCTAGTGGTTTCGCCGGAGTTTTACCAGACCCGATCGCTGATGGGTCTTACGGAGAAGCACCATTACATATGCTTAACCATGCCTCCCGACCCAACCCCACGCTGGAACAAGCGATCCCCTCGAACCCCTATCAGTGGCCGGAAGCATCGGCCGTGGGGTATCTATGTTATAGGTGGATATGTTAACGGCCTCTGCACGTTGGCTGTCTTTCTCTTGGATTGTCGGTCTCACGAGTGGTACCAAGTGACCTCCCCAGCAGCTAGCGTGGTGGACGGCAAGATATACGTGTTTGGAGGCTGCAGGTACGACAAGATGAAGAATTGGAGAGAAGTGTTCGACCCAAAGACACAAACTTGGGATGTCCTGCCAATACTGGAGGATGAGGATCCGTGTACAATGTTTGATTCACCACAGTGTGGTGGTAGAGGATAAGGTTTACTTGGTGGATGCATGTAATACAACCTTATTCTACTACTTACCGAGACAGTGTAAGTGGGGAAGAAGGAATCATCTTTCACATAAAAAAAAATTAAAAGGGATTGGTGTGTGGTAGATAATTTGTTATACAGTTTTTGTCATAGCGGGAGAATCTATTGGTGTGAGCGAGAGGAGTTGGACCGGTGTGATGATGTGATGATGGATTGGAGAATAGTGGAATGTTTTGAATTGCAACTTCTGCAGGGCAACCTCTGTGATTCGAGATAGGTCCACTATGGTGGGGGTATTGACAAGGAGGCAATGGAGTGGAAGTCCTATATGGTTAGACAGAAAATTGATAAAACAATTGAAGAGTTGCTCCCCGGGGTTAGATTGACCAAGTTTGGTCGGAATATTCTCATTTTCTGGGACAGGCTCGTGGGTTGTCGTAACAAGAGCTTGGAAATTTGGTGTGCTGAGATCTCCTTGGAATGGACCAATAGTGGCGATATTAGGGGAAATGTTGAGTGGTCTAATGATATTCTTACTTGCGATCCACTCAATCGCCCTAAACTCTTGTATTCTATCTATGTTGATGTTTGAATACACTTGGATTTTATAATGGATTTTTACACTGACATTGTTATTCCACTCTACTGTAAGTGCTTAACGAGAACTGGAACTGCTCCTCCCTCGACAATCACGTCCTGTGAAGGGCCTTACCATAAATTCACATGTTGACCAAAAGAAATAAATTTTGGAATTGACCGCGGTTATCTAGTTTGTGTTTTATGCTTATTATCCCTAGCAAAATCTATGATTTGATTTAGTGGGATTTATAATTTTAAACGAAAGTTTACTAAATAAATAATATTGGTGAGACTTTTTGGACCGTTGTGGTCGGCCACAAAGTAGACGTGTGTATGAGCTTTGAATAAAATGCAAAGAGATACTCCACCATTGTTCTAATTTATTAATGAAGAGCACATGAAATGACATCTTGCGAGGCACGAGCACACGCTTTGTATCCCAAGATTTAATGCGAATTTGCATTGAAGAAGCAAATAAAAGTGAGGAAACATAATGTACTAAAAAACATTATCAAAAAAGAAATGAGGAAACGTAAACTATAAAAAAGGCCTCCAAGAATATTTTGAAGTTTAAAATACTTTAGTTGAGTTAGTAATGTTATATATGGAGTAAATTGGTATCCAAAATAGTAAGAGTTTGTGTTGATAATAGTAAAAAAATTTCAACATAAAACCATAACAAAGTTGTTCATGGATCATTGAGCATTATCCCATGCAAATGGAAATTACCAATAAAAATGGAGAATACATATTTAATTCTCTCTTCAACCAAAAAAGTGCAAGAAATTGAAAGATGGAAAAAATTGTAAGAGCTTTGATTGATCTTTTCAAACCACATCAAAAATTCAAAAGTGGCTTTTCAACTAACATTACCTAATCACAATACTAACTACAACTATATTAAATTACATTTCATATGTTACCTCATGGGAAAAAAAAACACAAAAGTGTAGAGGACCGGGTCAAACCGTACCGGTTATATTCATAATTTCCCAATGTCGACCGCAACAGAAATAACGGAATAAGATAATTAAAAAAAAAAAAAAAGCAAAATCCGAAATTCCTTAATTACAAAAATAAACATCGTCGTCTTCTTCCTCTTTCTGACCTGTTCCTCTAATTCTCTGTTTCTTTCTCATTCTTCATCTCTCTGGAGCTGGAGGGTCAACCCCCTCCTTCTTCCAAACCTAAACCCCTTCCTCTCTCTCTCACATGCTAACTCCTCCTCAACCACCGTCTCCGCCGCCATGTCCCGTCTCCTCCTCCTCCTCCTCGCCGTCTCCTCTCTCATCTCTTCCTCTCTCTCTCAACCCTCTCCTCCTTCAGGTATCTCCTTCTTCCACGCGTGAATCGCATCTCTAATTTCGACCTTTTCTGATTTGATTTCTCTCCTTTCCAATTTTAGCGATTCTAATCGATTGCGGCGCTTCTTCCTCCTCCGTAATCGGTGGTCGACAATGGCAATCCGACGATAATTTCGTCTCTAGCGGAACACCAAAGAAAATCTCCGATCAAGTGGTTGACGAAATCCTATTAACCGTCAGATCCTTCCCTCTTAACATCGACGGTACTCGTCGGAAGTTTTGTTACGTGATGAGCGTTTCCCGTGGATGGAAATACATGATCAGAACGACTTATTACTACGGCGGAGTTAACGGAAAAGATATTCCTCCACCGGTATTCGATCAGATTGTCGACGGGAGTTTCTGGGGTGTCGTCAATACAACCGCCGATTACGCCGATGGTCTCGCTTCTTATTACGAAGGCGTTTTTCTTGCTCAGGGGAAATCAATGAGCGTATGTATTGCTTCCAATTCTTATACAAGTTCCGATCCATTTATCTCAGCCTTAGAACTCGTTAGGCTCGATGGTACTCTTTACAATTCCACAGATTTCAATAGTTTCGGGCTTAGTCTTGTTGCTAGGCATGCTTTTGGATACAGTGGACCTATCATCAGGTTAGTTCTGATGTGTGTTAAATCAAATGCCATAGAAATTGTACATCATGAACAATTTGATTATATGATGATGATGCTTTTCAGGTTTCCGGATGATCAGTTCGATAGGTTTTGGGAGCCGTATTCGCTAAACTCGACAGTACCAAACAATAGGAAGCTAGAGGTTTCTGGTTTCTGGAACCTTCCGCCTTCGAGGATATTCAACACTGATCTAAGAGCTACATCGGTTCAGCCTTTGGAGTTTACATGGCCTCCAATGCCTTTAACAAAGGCTATTTATTATATTGCGTTATACTTTGCACATGATTCTGATTCGTTGGGGGATGGATCGAGAGTTTTCGATGTATCTATCAATGGTATAACGTATTATAGAGAGTTGTCTGTCACTCCAGCTGGTGCGGTTATTTTTGCGAGCAAGTGGCCTCTTGAAGGTCTCACAACGTTAACTCTAAGTCCTAGAAGTGGTTCAAACCTTCCCCCTCTTATCAATGGTGGTGAAATGTTTCAGTTGATACCTCTTGGAGGGAAAACTCTAGTTCGAGATGGTACATGACTTAAAACAACTATGAATGATTGAATTTTTTTGTATGGTAGTTTGATAAGTGATTAACTGCTGATACCATTTGTGTAACATGTTGAGTTGTTTTAATACTTCTGCAGTAACTGCCTTGAATGCAATTAAAAGCAGTTTCCAGAACGCACCAGTTGATTGGAACGGAGATCCTTGTATGCCTAAAAATTACTCGTGGTCTGGAGTTACCTGCTCTGAAGGGCCCCGAATTCGCGTAGTCGCTTTGTGAGTTGTAACTTTGTCAAATTGTGTCTTCTTTGATTTTCGATGCATCAGTTTGATATTTACTGACACTTTTCTAATCCATTGTTGTTCCCCAGGAATTTAACTAATATGGGCCTTTCGGGTTCGCTAGCACCTGATGTTTCCAAATTAACAGCATTGTCCTCCATGTAAGTACCTTGACTAGTGAACAGTCAGTTTTATGCCTGAACGTCGAAAATAATAACTGATTTTCGAGTGTTTTGAATAGTTGGCTCGGAAACAATTCTCTGTCGGGAAGTATACCTGACTTCAGTTCGCTCAAATTGCTGGAATCAGTGTAAGCAGATCATTTCTTTAGTTCACTACAAAAATAAGAGGCTGCAATGGAACAGAGACTCAAAAGCTAATCTAATCCCTTTTCCTATGTACAAGGCACTTGGAAGACAACCGTTTCAGTGGAAATATTCCTCCATTTTTCGGTGGAGTGCCACACTTGCGAGAGCTGTAAGTTTCCATTATCATATTACCATATAGGGTTCTTTGAACATTGGTTTAAGATGCATGTTGTCTACTTCTTCTGCTCAAGATTCTTGCCTTGTGAATGGAAAAGACATTATACCTTATATTTTATTCAGTAATACAACAGTTCCACTTTTTTTGTTTTGGCATCAGCCCTTTTGTCTTTTAGCTTTACCTTTTAAGATTCAAAGGGAATAGTAAACATTAACACTTTGCACTAGACCAGCAAAAATGTGACCATGTGTCTCCTGTACTATACTCAATTTCATAGTTCTGATACTCGGTTCTTGAGCTTACATGTCTTGTATTCATCATTGCATGGATTTCTGACTTAGTTATGTATGTTTTGTTGATAATCAGGTTCTTACAAAACAATAACCTAACTGGCCAAGTTCCTAGCAATCTTCTTCAGAAACCAGGATTGGACCTAAGGTAAGCTAACAAAATTCCAAAGAGCGGTTTTCATTTGTCAACATACAAATCTGACTAATGTCTCATCTTGCATTGGCTAAATACAAATACACTCTGATTCTTTAAACTTCAGGACATCTGGTAATCCCTTTTTGACTCAACCGCCACGTTGAATGAATAGTCGGCCTTTGAAAGAAGAAGAAGAAGACAATGATTTGAGTTTGTGTTATAGTTTTGTAGAGCTTGTGTGTAAATTAGAAGCCTCACGTGTACAATCTACTTAACATATATCTTAATGCTTCATTCTTTTAACACTTTGGGGGAGAGGGGGAGAGATATATAAAAAAGAATATTGATTGGGGGAGAGATAAGAGAATACTGATTGCATGTGTTGTATGATCATTCTATTGTGTAATGAAAATAATACATCATTGTTGTATTATGAATCTTATGTGATAAATGGAGTTTGTGTTTGCCTTTTATTAAAAAAAAACCCTCTTGAGATTAGACCTTTTTATATTTGTTGATAAAATATCTATCACCATGCCAAATAAGATGTTGTAACAAAAGAAATGTGTATAACGAGAGCTGTATTCTGTAAAAAGTGGAGCCCAGTTCCAAAATGGTGAAGCAGAATAAATTGGTGCAGAGAAAAGTTAATTTATAAACAAAAACATCTGAAACTTGCATGTGCCCCCATCAGTCTTTCATCTTTCATTTTCTCATCATGAACTAACAAACAGAAACACTCTCTGCTTTCTCATCATTTTTGTTTTTGACATTTACTCTTTTGTCTCTCACATTTCACATCTCAACATACATCAAATCTAATTTCACTTATTCAATACTTTCGGATCAAAGATAGAACCACAAAAGAAAATGGAGATGATGTAGAACAGAGAACACAAGTCTTACTTTAGTTTCTTGACTCTTAACACTGTGTCACACATTAGATCTCAAACCATAAAAGCTTAAGAAACACACAGACAAATTACATCTCAAACAACGTCTTAGTCACATGCATTACAGTTCCAGATCAAATGAGATAAACACTCGAACAAATCAACCAATATAATTGGCATAATCGAAAATCAACGTTTCTCTACTCTGTTTTTCTTAAGCGAAAGAGGAAACAGAGGAGGCAAAGGAACAGAGGATTTAGAAGGAGTGCAAATAGGAACATGAATCATTGGCCTTATCCTCATACTCGCAGATCTCGTCCTCTCTAATCCTTTCTTACCTCTCTTCTTTTCTTCTTCCTTCTTTGCCGCATCCTCAAGCGAGCTCGATGATGAAGTCGAAGACGACGGAGACAACGACGAAACCGTCCTCCCCGACGAAGTATTCCTCTGTTTCTTCAACCGCAAAAGCTCTTTCCAAAGAACTGTACATTTAGGAGGACGTGGAGATGGATCTTCGTCTATAAACCAACTCACTCTGTTACTCTCTTGATCTTTATTCTTCGTCATCATCACTTCCACTTTACGTTTCTCTTCTTCTTCTTCTTGATCTTCGTTGGTCTTCAAGTTAACGTTTTTAAGCTTCTCTGTTTGCTTTACTTGCCAAAAAGGAAGTAACTTTCCTTCGGAGAAGAGTTCGTCTGCGGTAAGCATCCTCTGTGGACTCACATTTTCCGACAAGAACTCAAAGTCGGCGGCTTTCACTGACCCTTTAACAACCACCTCTTTCTCTAGCTCCTTACACAATACCGGACCGTTGATGCAGATGAAATCTCCACCGTCGGCTGAGAAAGAGATACGAGGTCCAATCAACGGTGGTGATTCCGTCTCTGAAACCATATCTTTTAGACTGTGATGATTGATGAATGATGAAGATTTTGATCGATTCGAGTAAGTGATGATTGATCTCTCTGCTTATATATAGTAAACTTCCGTTTGGAAAGTCAAGAACTTGTGAGCAATATCGTGCTTTAGACGTGTGACTGATTGGTTTGTGTCTGAAAGAGTTTGAGGCTAGTGGTGGACTTTGTGAGAGTAATGGATGATGGAGATAATATATAAATGGTAGTGAAGAGAGCTATAGCTCTGAAAAAAAGGAGAAACATAGTGAGTTAATAGCTATAGTTAAATTTAAGTTAATAGAGATTAGAATAGGATTAATGAGGAAGACGACCACATGGACACGTTAGGAGGAGACACAAGCAGACAAATTACAGACATGTAATTAGAGTTGTGTTATTAAACATATTGGAGATTAAGAATAGAGATGAACCATGCAACTGTACAACATTAGTTATATAATTATAATCTTGCATCGATCGAGATTAGTTTATAAACATATTTTCTGATAGATGGATCAGTCAAAGGGAGTTGGGAATTTAACGAGAGAGAGTGCATGAAGGATGGTAATGAACAGATTAACACATGTCGGCACATGACCCTTGCGTTCGTTGCATGTGATTAATTATATATCAACTTGTAGTGAGAAGAAATAAATAGTTAACAACATTCTAAATTGTTTTATGAAAATTACTATACAAGTTTGAAATATCTGTATGGAGATCATGTAGTCATACATGTATACGAACAAAAATGTTAATATATGATAGCAACTTATCAATGTAAAACAAAAGCAAATCATGATGATGCAGTCGGAGAAAAAAAACATACTGTTTAAATAATCGCAGAATTTCGAATTGAAATTTATGACGATTTTTTTTTTCTCTAAAAGATATGATCATCTTCAAAATATTGAGTTTTGATATAAGTATTTCATGTAATCTTTTTATACATGTTTTTTCTCCAGAATGCCCCCCATGACTTTTGTCTTTGTATTTATGAGGTGATTTGTCTGTATTTATGAGGTCATAACACAATTAATTCTCATTTTTCTTAAAAGCTAGTATCATTTAAATTCAGAGTCCAAAAGTACCAACAGATCAAATCTAATTTCTTAAGAAAATGTTTATATGAACATTTATTTAGAAATGAATATTTATTTTTGTCCACAAAGTATATTATGATAATATATAACAGTAATTAAGCAAACTATTTGTATGGACAGACAAACAGACAATAATAATATAAATGGGGTACAAATTGAAATAGTATAGTAATAAATAAATAAATCCAAGTAAATACTTGGAAGCACGTTGTACTGCTGTGGGTTTCTTGGTGTTGGACCACTCGTTTTGGCTCTTGATTTTTTTTTCCTTAATTTTCTTTGTCAACGTTTTGTATTATTGACTCCACAGGTTTTTAAAACAAAAAAAAAAACATGGTATCGTTTAGCACACCGAAAGAGATAGCCATGTTATGTCTAAACACATTTCATGCAAATTTATTGACCAGCGACTCGAGATGAAACAATCTATGTACGTTAGTCAATACAATTAGCTTATTAACGAGCTTTACTTGGTTTTTAAAACAATCATCTGTATCGGCACTTGAAATTGTTTTACAAATTTATAGAACACTCACTAATTCTAATAAAAAAAAAAAATACTTTCGTTTTCTTTTACTCAGTTATGCATCTACGTGCAACTACATCCATCCATTTCGAAGAAGTTCCAAAAGCAACTAAAAAATTATACTATAATATTTTGATTTATCTCATCTTGTTTGCCTTTGCAACTTTTCAACTATGTTCCACTGCTTTTCATATGCGTAGTTCTTTTATCCTATGGGCATAAGAATGGGCCTGATGTCAATTATTGGGCCCATTTATCTCCAAACATTTTCACCAGTTAGATAGAACAAAAAGAATTGATACCATTTGAAGCCTATACTATCCTTTAACTCATTTGGATCTCATATGGATTATGGATACAATAATAGCAATAAATCTCAACAAATCAAAGAGTCAAACTACAGTTACAATTATCAAAGGAAAAAAAAAAACCACTTTAAGAACCAAATCCGCCTATAATTAATATAAATTGACCAACCATAAAACATTTGATTAAACAACAACCAAAAAAAAACCTCCGCCTAATTACTACCATAAAAATAAATACAGACTGTAAACAGTTATCATAGCTCAATGCATTCAAACATATTCTTCTTAAAGGTATCCATCCTTCTATGAAAAAAAAATGGCTTTTAAGCTCTGTAAAACCTAATACAATTTACATTACAAAACCTATCAACATAACAATACTATAATCATGACTAAACAACGCATTTGCTGCATAGTTTCCGGAATCATTTCCATTCTCTTTGTCATCTTCTTGATAGCTTTGATCCTTTCGCAAACCGTTTTCAAACCAAAGCATCCGATATTACAAACCGTGTCTTCGACTGTCGAAGGCGTATCAACATATGTAGTACCACCATTTGATGTCCAGCTAAACTTCACTCTTACACTCCAAATGCTGCTCAAGAACCCTAACCTTGCCGATTTCGAATACAAGACCGTGGAAAACTTGGTTTATTACAGGGATAATCTAGTGGGAAATCTCACTCTTCCTTCGAGCACACTCCCTGCAAAAGGCTCAGCGATTTTGCCGTGTCCTCTCGTTCTTCAGATCGATAAATTCGTTGCGGATTTAGGTGATATCGTGCAAGATATATTGCATGGGAAAATTGTGGTGGAGACAAAGGCAAGAATGCCTGGAAGAATTACGGTGTTGGGAATTTTTAAGGCAAATTTGAATACATTATCGCATTGCAAACTCGTACTTGGCTTTCCTTCAATGGTAGTGGAGGATCAAGTGTGTGATCTTGAGGCTAAGCTGTAAAATTTGTTGAGGTCTTTTTTTAAGGTTTAAACCTAGGCTTACGAGGGCAGATTAATTCTAGTTTCATGTAATAATAAAGATTGTAGTCTTGACTGTTTTTTCTTTTCATTTCATTTGAATATTCAGTCTTGATGTTTGGTTAAAACTTAAAAGTGTATCCACGGAATTCGATTTTTGTTTTGGCCAATGTATTACAATCAATTCGAATTGACAATGTGAAAAAATGAACTCGAATATGAAACGAATAATGAAATAGTTGAACAATCGAATAATCAAACAACAAAACCCTTTTAACTAAATTCAAATTTAAAATTTAATTTTGTTAAATTAATTGAAAACTTCCTACATGTTGATAATTCAAACATAATCACTTTAAAGACATCATATATTTTAGTGCTAAATACTTTTGGTTAGTTAAGATACTGAAAGTGAAGAATAAAGTCATGTATTTTTTAGTATCTCTATCCTAAATTCCTAAAGACTAAAAAAACTTTATTCATTACTAAAAGTTTTTTTTTCTTCTTTTCACAAATTTACTTTTTAAGATATTCACGAAATCAACGGATAGTGACATCGTCAAGAGTTAGAAAAGCGTGCCTCTCTTATCATACGGATCATCATCTTCTCAGATTCCAAATCGGAAAACAACAAAAAAAATCAAAAATGGATTCTTCCTCCGCCGCACACCGCCGCATCAACGCAATCCACTCACACCTCGTAACCTCTTCTCGATCTTCTCCTCTCCTCCGCTCCAATCCCACCGCCGGCGAGTTTTGTCTTGGTCGGTAAACTCTTTCCTCTCTCTCTCTTCTCTCTCTCTGATGTAGCAGTATCATCGCTTCTGATTCATTGTCTTTTTCTGGATTCTGATCATAATCAGATAGTGGATATAGTGTTGTTCTTCCTGAGAAATTGAATACTGGCAATTGGAATGTCTACAGGTTCTCTCTTCTCTAAGCTCCGCTTCTAAATTCCTTTACTCTTCCTCTCTTTCTCAGTTTTTTATTTCAATATTTGTCAGATCTGCTCTATCTCCGTTCAAGCTTGTTAGTAGATTCCCAGATCATCCTGACATCGCTACACTCCATGACAATTTTGAGTATGAAATCACCTTATTCCATCATCTTCTATATCAATGTGTAGTCAACTCTCTGTATCTATCTGATTTACGAAATGTTATGGGGAATATGTAGGCATGCTGTTCATGATTTTCGGGATTACAAGTATCTAGGAACTCGTGTTCGGGTCGACGGAACTGTTGGAGAGTGAGCTGCTAAACTTACTGATTTTGTAGGCTTTTGCAACTGTAGTTTCTTTTTGAAGCTGTTCTCTTACGTGTCTCTGGTTTACTCTCTTCTAGCTACAAATGGATGACATATGGAGAAGCTGGTACAGCAAGAACTGCTATCGGTTCTGGTTTAGTTCATCACGGGATCCCAATGGTAAGTTATGTGAATCTCTAAATCTCCAGTTCGCTTCAAGTTTCAGCTGAAATTTCTCGACTTTTTTTTTGTTGTAGCTGACTCAAGTCTCTGTTTTTCTTCTACCAGGGATCTTCTGTTGGAATTTACTTTATCAACCGCCCAGAGTGGCTCATTGTTGATCATGCTTGTTCTTCTTATTCTTATGCGTCTGTTCCTTTGTATGATACTCTTGGTAAGTATCTGGTTTCCGCGTCTTATTTCCATTGCACATTTCTTAGGGTTCTTTTCTAATTATGGCTTTTTTTTGTAATTGATGAAGGTCCCGATGCTGTAACATTTATTGTCAATCATGCAACTGTGCAAGCCATATTTTGTGTGGCAGAGACGTTAAACTCTGTGAGTTCATCAACCTTCTGCTTGAATTCCTAGTCTTTCAAATACTTACCTGCACGTTTAGAGAGATAAAACACCTTTTTACCCTATGCTTAAATGCTTTGTGTATGTCGCTGAATGAACATTTGTTCTGACGTCTCTTTCATTTCTTCTGTTTGGGTTGTCGCTGGAGCTTGCAGTTACTTAGCTGCTTATCTGAGATGCCAAGTGTACGACTGGTGGTGGTATGAAGAAACCATCAAATTTTGTTATTGATTACAGCTTGAGAGGATAAAAGTTAATATCACAACAGGTTTCAGAATATTTTTCTGTTCTCTCTGCTTCTAATACCTCTCATGTACCAAGTAGGTTGTTGGAGGGTTGAATGAATCTTTGCCTTCGCTTCCCACATCGGCAGGAGTCAAAATTGTATCATATTCGGTGTTACTGAATCAGGTACTTATATACTCTTTTCTGTTATTTGCTCTGGAAATTGTAATGCAACATCCATCCTCTGAAGATAAATATGATTAAGGACATTGTACCAATTAAGATTTTGCAAATTCTTACTAGTGCTATTATAAATCTTAATCTGATTCTTAGAAAACCGTGTTCCATCAGTATTAATACACCACTGGACATCTAGCAGTCATATATGCACAAGTGTACTTCCACATCTTTATAAATATAACTCGAATTCATTTTATATAAGGTCTACGGTTACGCCTACACCTTTCCCGTATATCTCATCAGAGTTTTCTAATTGAGATGATATAGTTACCCTGTATTCTTCTCAGTGATAGCATCACGTGTCCAGCAGTTGTGGTATATGATGATTTCATAGTTTTCTGACCACACAAATTTGTTTCAGGGTCGCAGTAACCCTCAGCGGTTTTTCCCACCAAAACCCGATGATGTTGCAACGATATGCTATACAAGCGGAACAACTGGGACCCCCAAGGTTTTGCTTACTTGAAATTATATTGGTCTTCAAATCTTTGATAATATTGTTCTTTTTCATATATATACATAGTCTATAGCATCTAAATTACTGTTTATTTTATCCTGTATGTCTCATTTCTCCCTGGCCTGCTCTTCTTCTGGATGAAATATGTTAAAGGGAGTCGTATTAACTCATGCAAACTTGATTGCAAATGTTGCTGGCACCAGTTTTAGTGTGAAATTTTTCTCTTCAGATGTGTAAGTGCTTTGGTTCTTTATACTAATAGTAAAAGACTTTCTCTCGTTTGTATCTATTACGACATGTATCTCTATTCTTAAAACAACCATTCTTAAGTGGTCTTTGTTTCACTTAAGTTATTGGTAACTAATTTTGTCATAATCTCTTCTACTTTCCAGTTACATTTCGTATCTTCCGCTGGCACACATTTACGAACGAGCAAACCAGATCCTAACAGTATACTTTGGAGTTGCTGTTGGATTCTACCAAGGGGTTAGACACTGAACTTTCTCCTTTTAGCCAACTATTTGGCATACGTTGGTTTCTAAACCTGAAGGCAGAACTTCTGGAAATTTCATTTATATTATATCTCTAGCTCCATCGTAATGCGTTTGATAAACATCCACTGGTTTGCATGACGAAACCTTGATAGACCTGTGCAACTGTGATCTGGTCTTTACTTATATCCCCCTCCTCCACCCTCAAATCCTTTTCTATTGATTTGATTGGAGGAACCACTTGTTAAAATTTCTGCAGGACAATATGAAACTTCTGGATGATTTGGCTGCTCTGAGACCTACTATATTCAGCAGCGTACCACGATTATACAATAGAATATATGCTGGGTAATAATGACTTTGGTTTGTTGATATGCGCTCTCTGCTACTTTTGAGGATTCACTGAATTATTGGTAAATTGGTGTTGCCAGTATCATTAATGCAGTACAAAGCTCTGGTGGGTTGAAAGAGAGACTCTTCAATGCTGCCTATAATGCAAAGAAGCAGGCTCTCTTGAATGGTAGGTCTTCTCATGCTTATTTACAATGAAACCTTTTTTTTGTGTGGACATCATTTACATTGAAACCAAACTGTGTGATTCTGTAGCTTTATTTTATAATTTCTGCCACAGCTAGGGACTTTGATTACTGTTGGGTTCTAAGAGTTAATAAAAGAATTTCATTTTATAAATTTCCGGGCTTGATTTCCTTTGTATGGGTACTGTTGGTTCAGGAAAGAGTGCTTCTCCCATATGGGACAGGTTGGTGTTTAATAAGATTAAGGACAGACTTGGAGGGCGGGTTCGTTTTATGACGTCTGGGGCTTCACCTCTGTCTCCTGAAGTGATGGATTTTTTGAAAATGTAAGGTCATTGCTTTAAAATGATTGCGTCCTGTCATATTATACATTAGACTTCATCCTCCACAACAAACACTTTTCAGTCCCCCGGAAGTTTCTCTCTCCCTAGGTCATGCTCATGCATAACTATACTGGTTTTGGTTTCCTATAACTATTTTTGGCATTAGCTTGTGGTTTTCTTTTTATCTTTTGATTTGACTCCAATCCAGATGCTTTGGAGGAAGAGTAACAGAGGGATATGGAATGACTGAAACATCTTGTGTTATAACTGGAATGGACGAGGGTGATAACCTCACTGGACATGTTGGCTCTCCTAATCCAGCTTGTGGTGAGCTTTTTACTGACTCTGCGATAAGATAAGTAGAGTAGTTTGGAACTAAATATACAATTTATATCGCTATGGATTTAATATGCACATTCCTTTTTCAGAAGTAAAGCTTGTGGATGTCCCGGAAATGAACTATACATCAGCAGATCAGCCACATCCCCGGGGAGAAATATGTGTTAGGGGTCCTATCATTTTTAGAGGCTATTACAAAGATGAAGTTCAAACGTATGAACACCTATCGCATTGCAAATACTTCTTTCACTAACCAAAGTGTACCAAAAGCTTTATCCTTTCAGTAAAATTTATTTTCAGGAGAGAAGTCATTGATGAAGATGGATGGCTTCACACTGGAGATATAGGTCTGTGGCTGCCGGGAGGACGTCTAAAAATTATTGACAGGTATTCCCAAATCACTCGATTGTTATACGCCATTTTGTTAGTAAAATCAAATAAGTTGGTTTCTGCTACTTCGTAAACAGCCCTTCTTTGTTTTATGCGACAAACGGAATCTAAATTTCTCTTAAATACTGAAGTCTAGGGAGTACAAAGCTCTAGTATTCCAAGATGGGTTAATTTTTGGTATCTTTTGAATTGATAACCGTCTTAGTAAACTTTCCTCATTCTGTGAATAGGAAGAAGAACATCTTCAAATTGGCGCAGGGGGAGTATATAGCTCCAGAGAAAATCGAAAACGTCTATGCCAAATGCAAATTTGTGGCCCAATGCTTCATATATGGTAAAGAAAATAAATTTCGTAATTTGTTTTGTTTAGTAATGGCTTAATTCTTTCTCAATCTCAACCTGTTTCCATTTTTCAGGTGATAGCTTTAATTCATCACTGGTAGGTGTTGTATCGGTTGATCCAGATGTGCTGAAAAGCTGGGCTGCTTCAGAAGGCATTAAGGTGATATATAACTTCCTTCTCCAAATTCTCTTAATGTAACGCTAGAAAAGTATCGTAATGCCACTATGTTATATGCAGTATGGAGATTTGAGAGAATTGTGCAATAACCCGAAAGCGAAAGCAGCAGTACTATCTGACATGGACAATATTGGAAGAGAAGCTCAGGCAACACATCTCAGAATTTAATTCTTCTTTACTTATTCATATATTCATCAATTAGTTACTGATTTTAGAATAAAAACATTTGCTGCAGTTGAGAGGGTTTGAGTTTGCAAAGGCGATAACATTGACGCTCGAGCCATTTACGCTCGAAAATGGTCTGCTCACTCCGACATTCAAGGTAAATACTAGAAGATTCATGTTTAAGCAAGTAGATGAATAATTTTCTATAATAATATTCTTCATTCTATAATAATATTCCACATGGTTTTAGTTTGAGTTTGATCGAATTGAGAATCCCATGTTCTCAATTGTGAAAATGAGAAATTGAGGCAAAAGAATTTGATTGAATTTGTGCAGATTAAGAGACCACAAGCAAAGGAATATTTCTCAGAAGCAATAACAAACATGTACAAGGAGCTTGCTGCTTCTGATCCCACCGCTAATAAAGCTTTTTGATGATCATGTAATCGTGTGATTAATAAAAAAAAGCCCCACTCAAAAGGTTTTATAAATGTTTATCCCAAAAATTGTATTCTTTTTTTTTTTTGTACTTCTTGCCACATATTTATTGATTTCTAGTAAAGGTAATAAAGGTTATACATTTTAAAATGTGTAATAAAAAAAAAAAAATTACGACGAAACGACAATCTTATTCACCGTTTTGAGGGTTTGGGATCTTTTCCCCCACAAACCGGTCAGAAAAATGTATAACCTTTAAGATAAGATTGTGATCTTCTTTAAATTCCTTTGTTGTTCTGTTCACAGAGTATAGGAAGATATATTGACCATAAATAGGATTTATTTTTGGTAACCCGTACAATACTTGATTTGATTTTGTTAATGATTGCAAAATATCCAGCTTTCGATTTACTAACTAAACAACAATCTCCCTATCTATTTTCATTATCCAAAAGGATCATAGACACACACACATATCTTATTGATGTACATCTGTGAGTGGTTACCTTGTACATTTAAAGCCAAAAACAGCACATCCAAATAGATTGGTTTACTTCGGTTCTTGCTTTTGGTTCGGTCTTGATTTTACTTTTAATTGTATTATCAGAGATCGACCATGATGAACCTTAAGAGATACATAACAAAATATATTTGAATTCCTTAGACGTAAAATGTAGAGTATTTTCAATAGCATATGATTATACACAGATTTTTAAGATTAAAGAGCTTTAAATAGTCAATCTTGATATTATTAAAAAAAACATGATTTGATTGACTCATTTTCTATAAAATACATCACATCTATGTTAATGCCTTTATTATGGTATAAAATTATTCTTGAATATTAAGTTTCCATTTGGTTTTCGGTTTTTTGTTTAGGTGTAAGGAAATAAACCAAAATAATCAAAGTTTAAACACTCCTGATCTGGTGGTACAGCAAGATTTGACTGTGTAATCCTATTTTTTTTCACCTAATCCTTGTTTTCCGCCTCCCTAGTTTCGAAACACAAATCCCAAATTTAGACAAGTCTGGATCTCAGTTTGGTCTGTGACTTTATCATATCTCTTATAAATCTGTGATCTCATTCGTCTTTTATCCAACAGGGTCTGTCATTTCAAGCAGGGTCTCTGTCTCCTTCTTCAGCTTCCTTCATGTTTCATCTTTAACTTACACAGACACACAACACACGTACAAACACTTTCATATATATATATAACATCTCTCTATATATATACTGAGTTTGGGTGGTGGTGTCTGATCGAGCTTACTTAAAACATGGCTGTTGTTGTATCGTCTACTGGGAATGCTCCGGCTTTCGAAGCCAAGATGACTGTTTATGTCTTCATTTGTGTTATAATTGCCGCGGTCGGCGGTTTGATCTTCGGTTACGACATCGGAATCTCCGGTTTATTCTCTTTCTCTCTTACTTACAAATCAAGAAACCATAGAAAATACCCTACCTTGTATCTTAGGTTAACTGTTCTTGGTTTTGTTTTTGGCTAATGTTGATGAACTGTGATTTTATATAAGGTGGAGTGACGGCGATGGACGATTTCTTGAAGAAATTTTTCCCCGCGGTGTGGGAGAGGAAGAAGCACGCTCACGAGAACAATTACTGCAAGTATGATAACCAATTCTTGCAGCTATTCACATCGTCTCTTTACCTAGCTGCACTCGTGGCTAGTTTCGCCGCTTCCGCTACCTGTTCTAAACTAGGACGCAAGCCCACGATGCAGTTAGCTTCGATCTTCTTCTTGATCGGTGTTGGCCTAAGCGCAGGAGCTGTTAATCTTGTCATGTTGATCTTTGGAAGAATCTTTCTTGGCTTCGGCGTCGGCTTTGGCAATCAGGTATAAAATGAAACTAGGGATGTCAAAACTAGGGCTAGCTCGATTCTCGAAATTGAAATGACCTAACATTTATATGGAATATTTTCAGGCAGTGCCACTTTTCTTATCGGAGATTGCTCCGGCTCAGCTCCGAGGAGGTCTTAACATTGTGTTCCAACTCATGGTTACAATCGGAATCCTAATTGCCAACCTTGTCAACTACTTCACTGCCACGGTTCACCCTAACGGATGGCGAATTGCTCTCGGTGGAGCCGGGATACCAGCGGTTATCCTCCTGTTCGGTTCACTCCTTATCTGCGAGACTCCCACGAGCCTCATCGAGCGCAACAAGAACGAACAAGGCAAAGAAGCTCTAAGGAAGATCAGAGGAGTTGAAGATATCAATGATGAGTATGAATCTATCGTCCATGCTTGCGACATTGCGAGTCAAGTCAAGGACCCTTACAGGAAACTGTTGAAGCCCGCGAGTCGCCCACCGTTCATCATCGGAATGCTTCTCCAGCTTTTCCAGCAGTTTACCGGAATCAATGCCATTATGTTCTATGCACCAGTTCTGTTCCAGACCGTTGGATTCGGAACCGACGCAGCTCTTCTCTCCGCGGTTGTCACGGGAACCATCAACGTTCTCAGCACGTTCGTCGGGATCTACCTCGTCGATAAAACCGGCCGAAGATTCCTTCTTCTCCAATCTTCCGTTCACATGCTCATTTGCCAGGTCCTTAATTATTTCTCTTTGTTTCTTGTTTCTCAAGAAACTTTAATTAGGTTCTTGTTTCATAAGTAACGATTTCTTGAAACAGTTGATCATTGGAATCATCCTAGCTAAAGACCTTGGCACGACGGGAACACTCGGGAAGCCACAAGCCCTAGTGGTTGTGATCTTCGTGTGCGTTTACGTGATGGGATTCGCTTGGTCATGGGGACCATTAGGATGGTTAATCCCTAGTGAGACGTTTCCTCTAGAGACTCGAAGCGCGGGATTCGCAGTTGCGGTCTCCTGCAACATGTTCTTCACCTTTGTGATCGCGCAAGCATTCTTGTCGATGCTTTGCGGGATGAGATCAGGAATATTCTTCTTCTTCAGTGCTTGGATCGTAGTGATGGGACTGTTTGCGATGTTCTTCATACCAGAGACAAAAGGAGTCGCCATTGATGACATGAGAGAGAGTGTGTGGAAACCACATTGGTTCTGGAAAAGGTATATGCTTCCGGAGGATGATCACCATGACGTTGAGAAGAGAAGTGCTTGAAATCACAATTCCCTGTTGCTGTTTCTGTTTCTGTTTCTGATTTGTGTTTCTTTCTTTCGTTGTTTCTTGATTCTTTCGTATGTTCTTCTTCTTTTGTTTTCGTGGGAATAATTAGTGTAATAAGACCAACTTGTTGACTCAGGTTAGGTATTCATTATCAATGAAATTCCATGGAGTGTTTTCCTCACTTTCTATTTTTCATTTATAGACTTTGTCTGTTTCTTCAACATAGTGTGCATGGGATTCAAGTCAATTGTGTAAAAATCATTAAGCCTCTTTGTATCGTCTACTTTATGTCACCAAAATAGATTCTCTGTTCTAATTGCGGTACCAAGGGCACGGGAACAAAATTAAACTAGCAATCCGGTTTAGGCTTCAATAAACCGGAAATTATAAACCAAAACCTTCTGGTCTTATCAGGGTTTTTCAATGCATTTTTCTTTTTTCCAAAAGATAACAAAAGGATCCATTACTCACTCTCCTTCAATATCTGTTCTAACAAAAGTCAAAACCCAAAACCATAAGATATTGAAGGGAGTGTCAAGTTTCACAAACATTTCAAACTAATATAGCAAAACAAAAACAATAAGATTATGTTGGTGAGGGCAAATATTTCTAGTCAGGAAGTATTTGCTCGTTGTCTGCATCTCCTTCTGTCTCAATGGTAGGCTTTGAAGGTCCAGCTCCAGGAGGTGCCTTCTTCTTGATTCCACTCACTATATCATCAATCCTCAAAAGCATACACGCTGCTTCGATCGCTGTCTTAAACGTTTGTGCCTTCACATTGTACGCATCCCATATCTAACCACAAAGTTCAAAGTGTTATTAAGTGTCCAGAAACATAGTCGGTAGAGAACAAAGATTTTTTTTATTCTTACCTTGCTCTCTTTCATGTCAGCTATGGCACCGGTGTTCCCATCAATTCCGGTCCAAGCATTCTCACCATTTGCGTGCTAATACCAAAAACATCGAAGATTTAGCCAATCAGAGAAAGATCGGTATCAGAAAATAACCAGATACGAAAAACAATGGTAGACGTAAATATACCTTTCCTTGCAATGCTGTCATTGTTCTGATAACGTTCACTCCACAGTTCTGAGCTAGAGTACGCGGAATAGCCTCGAAAGCTATAGCAGCTGCTTCATAAGGCCACTGTTTCAATAAAACTAAAAATTAGAGAGACCAAATTCATTCTCGGAAAATATCACATCAATAGGAAAATGGATATAAACCATAGCCGACCTTTTCAATTCCTTCGATTGTTGCACTCTTCTGCTTTAAAGTGGCAGATACTGTTAATTCTGTGGCTCCGCCACCAGGAACAAGCTTTGGGTTCTTGATGATGTTTCTTGAAACAGACATGGCGTCCTGAAGGAAGGAATGTATTAAGTTCAAGTATATGATAATGAGCAATTTGAGTAATATCTTATGTTTAGTAATATCATTCACGCACCTGAAGATTTCTTTCCACTTCATTGAGGAGATCTTTGCTTGGTCCTCTTAAGAGTACCGTACATGCTTTAGGTTCTTTGCAATCAACGATGAAGGCAAAGAAATCATCTCCTATCTTCTTGACCTCAAACAAGCCAGCACCGGTACCAATATCAGACTCTTGAAGTTCGTCAGGCCTGTTCACAATCACAGCTCCACACGCCTTAGCGATTCTGTTGTTGTCCGTCTTTCTCAACCTTCGGATTGCACTAACCCCGGCTTTACTGAAATAGTGACAGGCCAAATCACTAAGTCCCTTCTCTGTAATTACCAAATCGGGTTTGAACTTTAGTATTTGCACGCAGATGTTCTCGATGTACTCCTCTTCCAGTTTCAACAGCACTTCCCAGTCCTCTTCTCTAACCAACTCGGCATTGGTTTGGTTTTCACCTTTCTTGTACTCAAGGGGGCAGTCAAGAAGAATAATCCTTGGGTTGACAATCTTTCTCTTCATTTTACCAGGAGCAACAACATCTTTGTTAAACATGACTCCTTTGAGAACCTTGGAGTCCTCTAGCTGACCACCAGGGACCTTCTCAACCTTAATGTATTTTTTAATATCCACCTCCCTTAAACCTTGTCCAAGATCAACACCAACGGTAGTGGTGGCATCAATAGCCAAATCCTAAAAGAGCCACATAAAGTCATGTAAGAACTTGAGCACAATACTTTGTGACAATGTGACAATCCATTCAGACAGCCGGGAAAACAGGCTAAATAATGTGTCACTTGTGAAAATTAAATATGTTGCATGTAAATGTGTTTATGATGTAATGTATTTAAAAAACCTATATGGTAAAAGCCAGCCATGTGATGCAAAAGGAAATATCTTCAGTAATTAAAGTACTCACAGCAATCAGATCTCCAAATTGGCTAGTGAATTTTGTTCCTATGCAGCTCTTGACTAATCCTAGTACGGTTGCACCTGCAAAATAAACATTCTTGTGTCAGTAAACATGAGGGAAAATCACAAGATCAGGAAAACAAAGTCCCTCCACCTTGGCAAAAAGATATATATAAAAAAAGGTAGAAATGGACTTACGGTCATTGACATCGATTGTCATGGCAATCTTGTCAAGAACAGCGATAGCATCTTCGAGAGCCTTATTATATGCTGCAGATAAGAAAACATTGTTCAAATGATTACAGTAGGAAACATAACACTGTGAATAGTAACAAATTATAAGCAAAGTATACCTCGGCATATGACAGTGGGATGGTAACTCTTCTCAATAAATGCTTCGGCAACATGTAACATTTCACCAGCTGTTAAAAAAATAAATCAGTGAGTAAAAACAGCAGAATTATGTAGCTTTCAGAACACATGCAATTGAAAAATATCACTTAAGTTCCAAATCCACAATAAAACATCACAACACTGCCTATTACAGTCTCCAAATCAAACCTAGTGCCAGACATTAATTTAAACAAAGGAATCATCAGATACAATGTACATACCAAGAACAATAACGGATGTAGTTCCATCACCAACTTCTTCGTCCTGTGTGCGGCTCAACTCAATCATCGACTGCAATCAACATAGAGAGAAAACAATATATCAGAAAAAAGAACAAGAGAAGACAACAAGAAACGTTCAAGATAGGAAGAAGTAAAACCTTAGCTGCAGGGTGAGCAACATCTAGTTCACGCAGAATAGCATTTCCATCATTGGTAACAACAATTCCTGTCAAAAGCCACAATCAAAGAATTTAGCAGATAAAGCAACCCCTAAGCCTAGCAGAACAGATCCACAAAAACCCTAACAAAAAGCAAAAAACCACAATTATTTAGTGTTTATGCACAGCTAAAACAGAACATGAAGTGGATAGTACAGTGAATTACAAATCTGTGAAGACTGAAACTTTTGAAAAGGCATAAACCCTAACCTAATCCTCGTATCTTTTAAGATCTAGAATGAAAAAGAGAAAACACTAATAAGAAGATGCAAAGGGGAGGAAGAAATCTACCTCCACCAGCATCTAGAAGCATCTTTAACATAGAGCGAGGACCCAATGTAGTACGAATGATATCAGCCACAGCCTGAAAAAAAAAATTGAACCCAGAACCATTGGTGAAACCATGATTCGTAGCAGAGAAAGCACAAAGAGAGAGAGAGACAGATTGAAGAAACCATTACCTTAGAAGCCTGAATATTACCATGATGAACCTTTGTTCCAGATTCACGCTTCAACGAATCCTCTGAACATTTCACAAAGCCAGTAACATTAACAATTTGGAGAACCAAACAAAAAAATACCAATACAGATTCAAAGAGACGAGATCTGGAGGAGAAGAAAGTACTCACTGAGAACAAGAACATTAGAGTTCATATCTGCGACGATCTAAGAGTAGACGGAGAATCAAAGAAGAAAGGTTAGAGACGGCGACGGAGCAAATTCGAAAAAAGTGTTAAAGGACTGGAAAATGGTGGATGCTTCTTCTTCCTCTCGCGGCGCTCACTCTCTTTAGTTTTTCAGGTTTGTTGAAAAAGCCCAACAACTAATCTGATTAAGCCCATAAGCCCAATTTAAGTTTTTATTGGTTCAACTTTCTAGGTTTTTCTAGTTAATTAACAAAACAATATTGGGAAACAAAAAAATTAGTAGTGTAGCACATATTTTTTCTTAATTGAGATTTGTAAGAGCAGATTTTGATATTTTGGAAATTTCTATATCCCAAAATGTGGCTAATGTAAATAGTCATATTTTGTTAGGTAACATTTTTCTATGTGATAGAGAAAAGTAAAGTTTTATGTTTGAGTTAATTTATTGAATAGCCAAGAAAAAAATTATAACTCAAAAACTAACCAAAAGCCCTAGATTTAAGGGCTATGATTTTGCCACATATGACACTTTTGGTTAGTTTATGAGTTATAATTTTTATTTGCTATTCAACAAATTAATCCTTTATGTTTTTGAATCTGAGCAAATCCAATTCGATGTGATTTTTAGATTAGAGTCCAAACAAATCCACATAATCTATAGAAAATCGGATTTTTTACCATCGCAAAAAAAACGTTACAGTGGTCAATGAAAAAGCCAATAGTAGAATACCACTTCATACTTGTCCAATGTCTGTATTTAAAAAAAAAAGAGTTATCGTTTGCATATTTAACACAGATCTTCTCGAGTATTAATACATGTTAAAATAAAACATTTTTTTTGTGAAACATGTCCACTAATGTGACGTCGTAAACTCGTAATAAGATCTACGATAAGGTTAAAAAAAAACAGTAATGATGTTTGATGAGATAGCATTCTGACTTGGATGATAATTAACAAATCTAAAAACATCTATGCTTTGAAGTCGTTTATATTGCAAATTATCGCAGCCCCCTTGAGAAAAAGACAGTAAAACGAATGAGGACGATCTCGTGGATTATTGCAATGGCATTTCTCCAAAAAATAAGAATATAATAATATTTGAGATAAGTGAAAGTGTTGCAACTATCTCACGAGCTTCAAATCCTCCAATTTATAATCGACAACTTGCGACGCACGTGATTTTTGTATTTGAAATGAATATTCACATATTGCAATTTTATAAGAATGACCGTATTTTAGTGGTTATGGCACTTGATTAAGTGGCTCTGCACTAATATGTTTTATCTTCCAACTTACCAAGAATCTTTTGGTCACTCTCCTCATGATGTATACGTAGACATCACTTACATTCTATGTATTTTGAACTAATTTCATATTTAAGAAACGAAGATGAAATTTGAAATGTCAAGACGTGGTGTATAATCCATTAATAGTTAGTACTATAGCTCAAACATTTAGATCATTATTGACTTGTAAGAGATGGTTAGAGCACTCAAACAAAACTTAGCAATATGTCAAACATTTACCCTATCGCCACCTTTTTTGAAACTCCAAATTGTGAATGTCATCCGCATCAGGTCAGTTTTTACATTAAGGCAAAATATGAGCTACTAAGACTTCATTTATATAGAGAATCATATATAAAATTTAAATTTTATACAAAAAATACTTAACTATTTTCTCTAAATCAAAACTAAACTATAAATGTTGAACGTAAAAGATCTTGATATCAAGATCTATATTGTATATAAACCTCTTGTTTATTTTTGAAAAACCTATACAGCATTATTTTCCAAATTTTGGCCATTCGCGTGATTAATCTCTTACATTAAAAATACTAGATTCATCCAATGAGATTTAACCACTAAAATTTCGTACTACTCTAAATTAATTAAGGTGCCCATTACCCAAAATAAAAATAAAAATTTCAAGTATTTGTTGTGCTATATATAGCGCCTCATTCTCGTGCTATCTCTCTCAAATCATCTTCACTAAGCTACATATAAAGAAAAGATAGAAAAAACACATAGGAAGTACAAAAAAATGGAAGGGCTTATTCACATCCTTGTGGCCAAATCCATCTTGTTGGTTTTAGCATCTTCATTTGTATCTTGTTTCGACCCAAGTCCTCTTCAAGACTTTTGTGTTGCCCTCGATGACGCTAATGGCGGTAATCTCTAATTACTATATATAATATGGTCCCTTAACATCGTACTAACTGTGATATATTATTACTTCTCTCTATGTATTAACTACAATTCAAAAGTAGAAAGCTAAGTACATATAACATATATATAGTCGTATTTTATTAATAACCAACGTATGTACATAACATTAATAATGTAACAATTAATATAGTACGATGATTTTTCGTATTTTTCTTTTCAGTTTTCGTGAATGGAAAATTCTGCAAAGACCCAAAGTACGTGAAAGCCGAAGACTTTTTTACTTCCGGACTAAACATACCCGGAAACACCATAAACCGTGTCGGCTCCAACGTTACAAACGCTAACGTAGACAAAATCCCCGGACTCAACACACTCGGAGTCTCTCTTGTCCGAATTGACTTCGCACCAGGAGGTCAAAACCCGCCGCACACGCATCCACGAGCCACCGAGATCCTCGTTCTTGTCGAAGGAACGCTATTAGTCGGGTTTGTGACATCGAACCAAGACAACAACAGATTGTTCTCAAAGGTTCTTTATCCAGGAGACGTGTTTGTGTTTCCCATAGGAATGATACATTTTCAAGTGAACGTTGGGAGGACGAACGCGGTTGCGTTTGCTGGTCTTGGAAGCCAAAACCCCGGTACGATCACAATCGCAGACGCGGTTTTTGGAGCGACTCCTTTGATTGTGCCGGAGATTTTAGCTAAAGCGTTTCAGCTTGATGTGAACGTAGTTAGGTTTCTCGAAGCAAGGTTTTCGTCTAAGTATGGTAGTCACTATTAATAAAAGTTTAAAAGAACGACGATAAAATGTATCAAAATATGAATAAATGGTCTGATATGGTTACAAATATGTAAAATATATAGTGTGTGAAAACTAAAATAAAACAATTAAAATGTGATTTTACCGCTTGATAATTTTTTTTTTTAAAAGTGTGAGGGTATGAAACCAATCTATGTATAAAAAATGGATCTATGTATAAAAAAATGGTTGTTTTATCATCTCTTTTGTGAATACGGAAGAACATCTTCATATCAAACATCGTCGAAGATAAAACATCCATTGTTTAAATTATTATGTTCACCTATATGATGATTGTTACGAAAATTTGAAAATTCATGTTTTAAACAAACAAAGCACTATTTTATCCCCAAAAAAACTATGTAAAGGTGATTTCTACTGATATCGTAAGTCAATAATTTCATTGTATAATCAAATTATTTGTTTTTGTTAGAAAGATAATATTACAAAACGAATTAACTCACATTTGGATAGAAGTATATATTTGCAAGACTTAGAAAATGTGTAATTCTCCTTTTAAAATTGTGATAATCCACAAATTTTATATCTCTAAATTAAATTATGACTTTATATATAAAATAATTAATAAAATTAACCCTAGTTGTAACGGCGGAATTTAAACGCACCAACCATAGAGTAAAAAAAAATGAAGAAAACAAATAAAATAGGTTGACCAAAAAAACATCATTGAATTGGGGTATGCTTGCGGTGGAAGGGAATCAGATTATTCCTAAAAAGATTTTATCAAAGGAAAAAATAAAATTATTTTTAGGGTTTGAAGTTATAATTTCCCAGGCTGGATTGTTTGGACCGTGAATGGATTCCAACTCTTCGCTGATTTTTCAGATATAATTAATAAAGATTAAACATTCCTTAATCTCCGCACTTTCTTCTTCTTCTTCTTCTTCTCGACTCTGCTTTGCTTTATCCACTGAGAATTGTGAATTTCCACATCCCCGAAGTTTTCTCTTTTCGAAGGAAAATCAGGAAAGGCGTAAAACCCCGATCAGAAAAATCCGGGAAAGTATCTCCGCGTGTCGAGGGTTTTTCCGATTTCAGTTTGATCTGTGTACGGAAATCTCTCTCTTTTGCTTTTTTCATTGCGTATACGATTCCTCTTCCGTCTTCAAGGTACAATATTGCTGATTGCGTTTGATTCACTCTTAGATTTCGTTCCCAAATTCTGGGTTTAACTTCGTTTTTGCAATTTTGCTCCTTTTATTCACTGCTTCGATTTAACAATCCCATCGATTCCTAGTCTCCAATTGCTGAAAGCTAATGCTTTTGATTCGTGAAATTTGAATCGGATTTAGGGTTGATCCTGCTCTGCTTTAAGCATCAATCCATTGTCTACCATCCCCAGGGGAATCAGGAGGCAATTCGTACAGTTCCAGATCTTACTTAGCTCTTGTACAGGTCTTATACTCGTAGCCCCCTTTTGCATTTGATTTGTTTAGAGTTTGACGAGTTTCTTCAGTAAGTACTTACAAATATCTCCTTTTGCTTCCAGTTGAATTGCAGAATGGCGGATTTGTTACCAATTTACCTCATTATCTTGGCTTTTTTATGCATTGTGGGAGCCATTGCTTTGGCCTTATTCCATATCTACAAGCACCTATTGAATTACACAGAACCCATTTATCAGAGATATATCGTGCGCATTGTCTTCATGGTCCCGGTCAGTGTTAGCAGTTCCAACAGCTTTCTTTGGTTTGTCTATCTTGATCTGTGAACTTCATTTCATGTTGAATTCTCTTCGGCTAACATGTTCTTGGTTCTTTTTCAACAACAGGTCTATGCCTTGATGTCATTCTTGGCTCTCGTGTTGCCCAAAAGCTCGATATATTTTAACTCTATCCGAGAAGTGTGAGTGTTTCTAAATTGTCATTTTTGCTTAGTTTAGTATTGGGTGTTTACTTGAGTTACTATACTCAAAAGTGTGAGTGGTTCTGATTTTCGTTTTTGTTTGTTTCAGTTACGAAGCGTGGGTAATTTATAATTTTCTATCCCTGTGTTTGGCATGGGTTGGAGGCCCAGGTTCAGTAGTTATAAGTTTAACTGGCCGCTCTCTGAAGCCATCATGGCATCTCATGACATGTTGCTTCCCACCACTACCATTAGACGGGTTAGTTCGCAAAATGAATCTACATTCTCTGTATATTGGTGGCATTTGCACATTTATTCGATTTCTCCTAAGATTTTTGACTTAACTTCCCTGCTGAGGATCTTTATGGATGAGTGTCTGTCAATGATTTGGTTAAGGGAATTTTGTGGTTTATTAGAAGCACTAGATTAGTCCACATATATTATCATGATTATGATTTATGTTTAAATCTTGTTTCTGAGTTCTGTGACGACTTTCTTAGCTCATACCCGATTATCTTTTGATGAAGGCGTTTTATTCGGCGGTGCAAGCAAGGTTGCCTGCAATTTGTAATTCTAAAGCCAATCCTAGTTGCTGTCACACTTGTGCTTTATGCAAAAGGGAAATACAAGGATGGAAATTTTAGCCCTGATCAATCCTATCTCTATCTTACCATCATCTATACAATATCGTACTCTCTTGCATTGTACGCGCTGGTCCTCTTTTACGTGGCATGCAAAGATCTGCTTCAGCCATTCAATCCAGTCCCAAAGTTTGTGCTTATAAAGTCTGTTGTCTTTCTAACCTATTGGCAGGTAAGTTCTTACTGTCTTGCTATCACTAAATCTGGTTTTGCTATTAACCTCTACCTTTTGCTATTCTTCACAAGTTTCTAACTCTTTATTCTGTCTGGTGAATCTTTTTGTGTTACAGGGAGTTCTTGTTTTCCTTTTTGCTAAATCTGGATTTATAAGGGACGAAGAAGAAGCTGCTCTCTTCCAAAATTTCATAATATGTGTGGAGATGCTTATTGCTGCAGCTGCTCATTTCTATGCATTTCCTTACAAGGAATATGCAGAGGCTAATGTTGCAGGAGCTCGCAGTTTCTCAGGAAGTCTGGCACATGCTGTTAAACTAAATGATTTCTACCATGACACGGTTCACCAGGTAACCGATTCGTTGTAAAACATATCTTTAAATGATTAATTTATGTCCCTTTGGTGCGATAATGAATGATGATTGGTATGCGGTTTCTTACAGTTTGCTCCTACATATCATGATTATGTGCTCTATAATCATAATGATGGTGGTGAGGAAGGGACAAGGAAGTACCGAGCACGAACATTTGTGCCAACAGGTCAGGAAATGGATGCTGTCAGAAAGAACAAACACATGTTTGGAAACAAGATAGATGGTGTTTCGGTCTCTAGTCAGTCCTCAGGAACAAGCACTCCGAAAAACTCCGGTGGAACTTCTGATCCCGCACGCCCTGAGACCATGAAATCTTCTTTGCTTGTGGATGCCTCGAACTCCGGTTCCGCAATGTATGACATGTCGCTCATTGACATTGATATATCAAGCTACCCGAGCAAGGTACCCTCTGCAAATGTAAGTGCAGGAACTAGATAGTGAGGAAACAATGATGTAGAATCCACCATTAACAGTAACAAAAGTGTTAGATTCAGAGGTCTCGAGTGTATTTTATAAGCAGGAAGGTTTTAGTTGGAGATGGAGATAAAAAGTGTTTTAACTCTTGTATTGTTGTTCCCATGAGTCTTCCACTGGTATTTCCTTACACGATATTTGGTTTTGTAGATATATAAAACGATTATGGAATATTTGGTTACGGTCTCTAAAAAGTTGTGATCATTTTGTGTGGAATTAGAAAGAGGTTAGATAAAGTTTGGAGCAATTAGTAGTTAATTTGTGTAGAGTTTGGCCATCTCTTTCAATGTTCCTTTCAGACCGCGAACAATAATCAGATATCAACTTCTTTTGTTTGTGTGTTATTTATGCTAACCTTTGTATTAATTTTAGTTTAAGACCCAAATTTTGTTTTTTTATCATCCACAGCGACAAAAACATACGTTAAACCACAATAATACATACATCGTTGAATAGAAAATGTCAATATCATTATGTCATTCTACTGTTATCTTAATCAATCAAACAAATCCTACAAAATCTTCTAACTCAGAATATATTGCAAGTCCACACTTTTAAAATCAAAACAAAAACCCGTCATATGTAAATATAGTTTAATCAACATAATTTATATTAATATTTTTACTATTAGCACAAACGTGAACTTTGATTTTTATTTTGTTTTGGTTGAATTTTAACATTGTTGGGAAGTTAGATTAAAGTCTCACCTAGATTAGTGTATTTGATTTGACGAACCTGACTTTTAGTAAAAACAAGAAAAGAGAAAGAGAGACGCCATTAATAAAAGCAAAGTCATCACAACAACGTGAACCACTTGAAACGAGCTCAAGATAGTATCCAACAAAACCCTATTCGTCGGCGTTTTGCGGCGGCGAATCAGTCAAATCCCAACTCCTCTTTTGAAAGATTCCAATGAGCAGAAACGGCGGAGTTTGGCAGAGCAATAACGGTTATGGAGGAGGATACGTGGAGAAGAGACAATTGTTCCTTAAGAGCTACCAATTCTCGAGGAAACAGAGTTTAACTGAGAAAATCAAGAGATCTGTCAAGAGAGTCGTGAAGAAAGTTGTGTGGATGAGGCTAAAATCCGCACGGAGACTGAAACGCGTCTTTTGCTCGCGTCTCAAAACGGCGTTTTACTACCGCCGTAGACGTTTTTTTCGTTTACTTCACCCAAACAAATCCTCTTCCTCCTCCTACTGCTTCTACTAAAGTCTCTATGTTTTGTCTCTTCATTGTGTGAGCATATAGTTTGATTAAGAATTTTGGATGATCCTCTTCTTTTAATTATCTTGTTAATCACTAAGATTTTGTTAATGATTTTATACCTTTTTTCTTGTGGTAAAATTCCCGATTTTAGTTAGTGTCTGTGTTTATGTAGAAAAAGAGTTATCAAGATTTTCGTTTTGGTATAATTAAGGAAGAGTTTTTTTCTGGATACGAAAGATCATGCAAGAAACGTGAATTAAAGTTCATGTTCTTAATACTTATAAAAAAAACAAAAAATTCATAGTCCATTAGTTAGTCGCATAACGTAATAACGTAAGCGAGTCAGGTTCCTCTTTTCTCGTGTCTCGTTCCCCAACAAATCAAATCAATGATGCGTTATTCTTACGAATTTTGTTTCTAGTAATCACAAGCCTATATTGGGCTTTAATTGGGCCTAATATGGATCTTTATGTTTGTGGATCTTTATGGTTCGCTATTCACCTCTAGTTATGAATTTCGATTTGAAAAAGAAAGAAAAACGGATTACACTATTCGGTTGAAACATTATAAACAATGTGGATAAATAAACTAGCAACCAACTTATTCCTCGTCATTAGTCCCACCATTGTCGATTACGTGTTCACAAATATTGTGGACCTTTGTCTCTTTCTCATTATTATTCTCTCTCCTTGATAATGTCACATTTTCTCAAGGCTGCCCAAATAATTATAGATTTTAGAAGAGCTAAGCTACTCTTCTCAACTACCTCTAATTTTGTAACAATTCATGAATTAGAGACTTCCAAATTCCAATCATTGGACATGTCTCCATATATATTCCCTTGATTTCTTGTCTAACTATACTAAAAGCATTTAAATCTTAGGTAAATACATTATGTTTTAAGCTTACGAATTTCGGATTGGATATCAGAGTCGAATAATCGCCAAATACACCTTCGACTAAGAGCAACTTTCAAATTTCTTTTGAAAACAAAATCTGATCCATTGTTCCACACAACAAAACATGCATGCTTTATCCAAATTATTAAAGAAAGTTCAACAAAACCAAATATATATATATATATTCATTTAAAATTTTTAAAAACCTTTTTTTGTTTATTTTAAAAAGTTGATATACTATGCAAAAGTTTATATATATATATATATATATATATATATATATATATATATATATTGTCTGAAATAGGACAAAGGAAAATTCTTGTCGGATTCTATTTTAGCATTTCAAATGAAACTAAAATAGAACATTATTTTCTTTCCCATTTATGCAAAACCCCATCTTTAAATTTTCATTTTCCCATCTATCACTAATTTCTCACATAACCCCAAAAAAACAAAGATTTGTCTTCTTTTTGTAGCATCATAGTCACAGACCTGAACCGTGTAGGTCCATATACAGAGCATCTGCTTATGTGGTTAAACAAGAGCTGCTCATTTTAACAGTATTGAGACTTTTTTTGAGGCTTTAAATGAAAATAAAAGAATAAAACCATGTGCTTTAAGAATCTTTCTCACTCTCTCTAATCTTTTATAAACACATGCCTTAACCAACTTCTCTCACAATCATCATCATCACAGTGTTCTTCTCCTTACCTCTCCATTGAACACTGACTCTGTATTGCCCTCAAACACATCCTTTGAGGAAACAAAGATGTTGCAGATTCTAGGCAAGAACCGGTTGAGACAATCATGTCGGTACAAGAAGCTAACTGATCAACACGAGAAAGCGACGACAACAACAACAAGGTGGGCTAAAAGACAGAACTTGGGGAAGAAAAACGAGATTCGAGCAAAAGGGTTTAGAATAAACCGATCAAGGAAGCTGGTTCTTAAGGCATTAGCTTTACCAAGAAGGATGTTTAACATTTATATGCGTATCACAAATCAGATGAACAAAGAAGGTTTATATCCTAATCTTGTTTTCTCTTCTCACTGGGGTTTTCCTGGTTTGCTAAATTCAAGAGGTGGGTTCCGTTAGAGAGAAGTTATATATGTTTCTGTTTAATCACAAAAAGAATGAAACATAGCAATGTAAAGCCAATGATTACATTACATACGTACAATACTCTTGTGTAATTTCGATGTTTTCGATCAGAGAATAATAAGAACAGAGTTCAAGATTTGTTTATTTTTCATAGTTCGAGCAAGTGGCTTCACTCTTGGTGAAGTAAAAGAAAATTTAGTCTTTTTTTTTTATGTGAAAAACCATTTGCTATGATAAAGGACACATGAACTTTACTGAACAAGATATAAATTAACAAACATTCTTAACATTTAAACCAAAAACTTAGCAAACAGAATGTGATGATTTGTGACAACCACCTTTTTACCTTTTTCATACCTAAACAAATGAATAAAGTAAAGATCAAAACTTGGTCATATAATAAACAAAAGTGGTTAAAGACACTATAAGCATGTTTGTAAGATTAAAAAAAACCAACTAACTTCTTTTGCTGCAAAATGTTATAAAGAAACTAACTTTCTTGTATGTAAAGAATACAAAAAAAAACCATGGGACCTTTGTGGTCCTAATTTTTGCAATATAGTGAAGAGTGACAAAATATATTTGAGGAGATAGGTACAAACTGATGAAGAAACGACAGAAAAGAAAGATAAACTTATCAAAAAGAGTTTTCGAGATATATATATATTGCCAAAACACGATATTTCGATTCATGTATTTTCCAATTGATAAGTACTATATCACAATAGAGAGAAATATAAAGTTATCAATAGTGTTCTCTCTAGGTTTATAATTTGAGATAATGTGATGATTTGTTTAGAGACAATAGAGAAGAAGCCAGAGGCAGAGTAACGGTTAGGATGAGAAGAAGTTCGTTTGGTTTTCCCGTTTAGAATTAATAAAAAAAAAAAAATTGTATATTAACCGAAAAACCTAATTATTCTGGTTGAACCGGGGACTAAACCAGCAATTAGTTAATTATTATCTTTGTTTAATCATATAACCAAAATGATGAAGCCGTAATTATTAAATTAATGTAACACGGAATCAAATACGATTTGAGAGTGACAAAGAGCCAGCAAGAAGATTTGGAAACAGAAAGCATGAAGGAGACATTACAAGTTGTAAGAAAAAAACCACATTTCTTCACCATTTAATTATTCTGATCGATCTAATTAGTTAGATCCTCTTATTTTCCATCCAAATTTATTTAAAAAAAAAACGGATTCTTGTTCTGGTTAATGCCTCTGAGTCACAAGGAGGTTTCGGTGGAAGAAGACGAGATAGATGATGATAAGAAGAAGAAGAAGGAATCAAAAGGGAATCGATTTTTGATTCCTTTTGTCTCGAAAGCTAAGAAACGAATCGTATCTAAGATCAGAAGGAAACCCTTATCGCCATCTCCTTCTTCTTCTTCTTCTTGTGGGTTTTGGAAAATAGCATGCTTTTGTGGTACTGAATCTTCCAATACACCGGTGTGGTCATGTTCTTCAACTTCTGATCCTAAAGATGACAACTTTACTTCTGAGAATTTTAGGGTTTCGCTACAGAGAAATGATTTCTTCTCCAAAGATTGCAATCCACATCTCTGATTGTGAGTTCAGATTACTGTATACTTGTTCTGTATAGATCATTCTTCCAAATACCCACAAGTGTTTTGATAGATTTTGTACAGACTATATTGAAATTGTGATTATTCCCACAGAGTAGTCATTGTTTAATCTTGTACCCTATTCTCTTATGCTCATCATCAGTATCTGTGGGTCCTTTGATCTCTTCAATGTTCCAAATGCTAATTCTTTTAAAGTCTCTGATAGACTCTGTCAAAATCTATCCAAGACCATTTGTAAGATCAGAAATTGAGCATTAATTGCTAATGTTACTGAATACTAATATCTGCTTATTAAGTCTCGGTTTTGCATTGATCTGTTGAATATCAATTATTGTAACCTCAGGGTGGTTATGAAGAAGGATATTGGTCTTGGATAGTTCTTTTTTAGTGGTTGATGTTTCAGAGTTGTAGCATGTCTCTGTATCCTTGTTTGAGGCACAATTTGCATCTAAACTCAGCTGAAAGTTTGGCCATTGAATCTACTGCCCTGAAAGCGAAACAGAGGACCTTGAAATTCTTGCAATAAAGGGGATGCTTCAAGAATTGATCTACAGGATTGGCAATGCATTCCATTATTTGTTTCAAAAATGTTTTAAAAAGAATATTGACTTCATAAATTTGGTTATGAGAAGTTAATTTGTTGAAAACTGGTCTCATTGTTAACTTATCAATGGGCCAAGAATACTTTAAGTAACTACAAGAATTAGAAGAAGAAAAAATTTACAAGCTTTTTTTGCTTTTGTTTACAAGTTTACATTTTTTATGTTCATCTTTGTATATATATATCATTATTGCATTAATGGTTTGGTATCAAAACTATATTCATTTCTTGGGTGGGAATTTACCCTTAGTCTTCTGGATCTCTTGTGGTCCAAGCTGGAACGCCTTGGCAAGCAAGTCATCAGGAATAGGCGGGTTAGCACCAAACAGAGCCGGTCCAACAACTTGAGTCCCTGGAAGCTGACTATCGAAAGCAGCGATGACAGAAGCAGTAGCTGTGTTAGGATTCTGCTGGAAATGGAGGAGAGCTTTAGGGAAGACGAAAACGTCTCCTTTGTTGAGGTGTTTGGAGATGAGTTTTCCTGAAGTGGTCACGAAACCGACGAATAGACGGCCTTCAAGGACAAAGATTGCTTCAGAGGCTCGTGGGTGGAAATGTGGCGGGTTAAGTCCACCTGGTGCGTAATCGATGCGAGAAATGGAGACTCCCATCATGTTAAGGCCAGGGATTTTCTCAACGTTGGCTCCTGTAACAGCTGAACCCATTGAGCTGTTGGTTGTGGCTGCAGCATTGGCTAAGCCTATGAAGTAGAAGTCCTCTGGTGTTACTTTTGCTGGGTCTTTGCAAGGATATCCATTGACTTTCACACCTAACAATAACAAATCATGATAAAAAAGATTGAAAATTTGTAGGTTTGCTAAATGTAAATGCAAACAGAATGTAAAACGTTATATACCGTTAGTGAGATCGGCAACACAAAGATCTTGAAGCATGTTTGTTTCGGCGATGGCCGTGTAGGCGGTCATGAGGAAGATGGTGATGAAAAGAAGATTCATTGAAGTTGCCATTGTTGATTGTTATTGAGAAAATGTTTTTGATGAATTTGAGAGAATCCTGTTTCTCAATTTATATATCTATGTAAAGAAGATTTAACCAATGGAGAAGAGATAAATATGGAGGGGCCATAGGCTTGTTTAATTTTAATTTTTTTGTTGTTGCCATAATTAGGTTTTAGGTGTTTTGATCGTTGGTTAATATTTGGTGATTAAAAAGGCTTGTTTGTTGGAGACACTAATTAATAAGCCTATAGTCATACAGAACGACACTCACCATTAAACAAAAATGCACCCTTAAATCTAATAATAATCACCAAACTCGAAATGATTAAAAGAAGGGAAGATGAATTTTGGTTGTTGAGTTTAGCTTATTCGGACGAAAGGATGATTAAGTGTTTTTTTTCATTGGTTTTAAGCCTTGTTGAGTTTGATGTGTGAGGTATCCAGAGTTTTGTTTGAATGGCAGACTTCTTGCGAATCATCCGCATTTCGCTATCACATTGATGACCGCAGATAGAAAAGTTGTCCGGTCAAAGAAAAGCATATGAGAGCTCAAGTATGAGTGATTTCTATCTGTTCGTTGATACTTTCAGATTGCGTAGATTGATCGATGAATAAACATTTTTGAAACTACCTAGATTGATCTCGGTGAAAGATGCAAATGTAGATGTTGTATTCTGCTGTTTGCCTCATGGAACAACATATGAAATCATCTATGGACTGCCCACTGCATTATAAATCGATGATTTTTCAGCGGTAATGCTCTAAAGAAATGGTTTTTTTTCATTTATTTCGGTGATATACTTATTTTAAATATGCTTTTTAGGACTTCCGGTTGCGTGAATATTACAAAAATAGTTTTGAATACTACGAAAATAGTTTTTTGTGTCTATTAAAAAAGATATAAAACTTGGGGAGAATTACTAAATTTTCCCATATTTGGCGAATTGATTCAATTAACCAACATGGCCCAATGGTTAAAAGGTGCAAGCGTTTTTTCATTATTTTTTTAATATTTCGATTTAATGACTAGTCAATTACTCTATTGCCCTCATCTTCTTCCTAAAACTAATCTGAAGCCGCCGTGACCTGGTTCTTTTGTTTTCACGATTTCAGTCAATTTTTTTTTTGGGTAAAATTTCAGTCATTTCTCTTGCTTTATTTTGTTGTTTTATAGCAAAAATCATAGATCTATCACCGAAAAATTGATTAACACATGAATCCAAGATAAAATTTGACTTTTTTGAAGCCATCCGCCGATTATTTTAACCGAATAAGGTGTATTCGCGGCGGCCGCCTGGAGCGCGTTTTCGAACAAGAAGATGAGTAGTGCGTCCACTATAAGCTCGATTTGCTTCGAACAAGGATGCTGGTTCAAGGTGTTTTTCTCCTAACATTCTTTGTTTCTTACAGCTTTCATATTGATTGTACAAATGTGTGACTTTACTTCTGTTTGGAAAAGGGTGAAAGGAAGATTCGTGTATCGGATAAACGAGTCAAGAGGCTTACTTATGTTGCTTCTCCATCTTCAATGAGCTTTAGAGTTTCAGCCAATAGCTCTGTTATATCTGAAAAGGATATTCGGATTGGTCTTCTTGGTGCAAGTGGCTACACTGGTGCTGAGGTTTGTACAATGTCAATTTTTTTTTTGTGTGTTTCAAGTCTAATTTCATTTGGAATTTGCTTGTTTTAGTGATCTCTTTCGATTTTGAAACGAATCAGAGCTTAAGTGGTATGCATCTTGTTGCAAGTTTGTGGCTTTATGGTTATTGGCCTCCTTGTTTAAGCCTAAGCAGTGTTCATAACTAAACTTGTTCCAAGTTTGTGGCTTTATGGATATCGGCCTCCTTGTTTAGCTTAAGCAGTGTTCATATGCAAACTTGTTGAGTTTAGCTTATTCGGACAAAAGAAAGATTAAGTCTTTTAGTCATCGGTTTTAAGCCTTGTTGAGTTTGATGTGTGAGTATCCAAAGTTTTGTTTGATTCAAATGCATGAGTAAGTAAAGATTTGATTTGGAATCCCTTTTTTTTATTGAATGGCAGATCGTTAGGCTTCTTGCGAATCATCCGCATTTCGATGTCAAACTGATGACTGCAGATAGAAAAGCTGGACAGTCAATGGAAAGCGTTTTCCCGCATTTGAGAGCTCAAGTATGAGTGATTTTCTATCTGTTCGATGACACTTTGTGATGGCTTAGATTGATCAATGAATAAACCTTTTTGTGCTCTCAGAAATTACCTAGATTGATCTCGGTGAAAGATGCAGATTTCTCTACTGTAGATGCAGTATTCTGCTGTTTGCCTCATGGAACAACACAGGAAATCATCCAGGGACTGCCCACTGCATTAAAAATCGTTGATCTTTCAGCGGTAATGCTCTGAAGAAATGGTTTTTTTCGTTTCCTTCGGTGATATGCTTATTTCAAATATGCTTTTTAGGACTTCCGGTTGCGTGATATCTCAGAATATGAAGAATGGTATGGTCAGCCACACAAGGCAGTAGAGTTACAGGTAGTTCTCTCTTGTAATTCTTGCTTGTTTCTTGGTCTGTTGTGTGCATACTTCTTACACTTACTTAGTGTCATGTTGGTTTCAGAAAGAAGTTGTGTATGGTCTAACAGAGTTATTAAGGGAGAACATAAAAAAGGCGCGACTTGTGGCTAATCCAGGCTGTTACCCGACTTCGATTCAACTTCCTCTTGTTCCTCTATTAAAGGTTTTATTTTCTCTTTTCTTTTTGGGAATTGAAAATTTTATCAGATTTTCTTGTCTTCAATTCAAGTCTAGGTAATGTGTTTGATTTTGGTGCAGGCAAATCTCATCAAACATGAAAACATTATTATCGACGCAAAATCTGGTGTTAGTGGAGCAGGTTTGAGCTTATGTTGCGGGCTTTATCCATGAACAATGATCCAATACCAATATACATGTTTTTAGTTTCTTGACTGATATGAAACTTTTCATCAGGACGTGGTGCTAAGGAGGCGAATCTTTACTCTGAGATAGCTGAAGGAATTTCTTCTTATGGTGTCACACGACATCGCCATGGTATATTCACAAACTGATTATCACAATGAGTAAAAATCTAGGTTCTATAAGTTGAATTCAATGTCTCTTATGTTTTGCAGTTCCTGAAATTGAACAAGGATTATCTGATGTTGCACAATCAAAAGTAACAGTCAGTTTTACGCCGCATCTCATGCCAATGGTATAAATAACCTTAAGCCTGTTTGTTTATAGTTTTCACCTTAAATCACTAATTGACCTTAAGCTATTTGGGTTAGATTCGTGGAATGCAATCGACTATATATGTGGAAATGGCTCCCGGGGTTAGAACCGAAGACTTATACCACCAATTAAGAACGTCTTATGAGGTAATGATTACTCTTGTGTTTATAAGCCGATTACTACTTTTGTTACTTACGATGTTTGGAAAATGTTTTGTAGGATGAAGAATTTGTCAAAGTGTTGGATGAAGGAGCTGTGCCTCGGACACACAACGTTAGAGGATCCAACTATTGTTTTATGAATGTATTTCCTGATCGAATCCCTGGAAGAGCTATCATAATCTCAGTGGTAACTAAGCACAACTATACCCTGTTATAAACTTTTCCCGCAACGCCATTTTTGTATCTAAAAACACTTTTTTGGTGTTGCAGATTGATAATCTTGTGAAAGGAGCTTCAGGACAAGCGTTGCAGAATCTTAATATAATGTTGGGATTACCCGAAACAACGGGACTTCTTTACCAGCCGGTTTTCCCTTAAGAAGAGCCTTTTTAGACGATAAAACGAACGTATTTTCGTCTGTGTCTAGACGATTTCTTCGGTCCTCTTTATGTTGTTTGTTTCTCTACTCTTATCTTCAGATGATCAATCTAAGCACCATGTGGCTGTTACGGCCACAATGATGGTTTTCTTGATTCATTAAGAAGACTTGAGCCTGTTCTTCTCTTACTATTTTACATTCAAATGGTTTTGTTGTTTGTGAATTAAGTTAGAAAGAAACCTTTTCTGGTTTAATGTATCTTCTCAATACGTCACTTGGCCAGTACTAGTTTAGCCCCTAAAACCTAATTATGAACAGTATGCCTATAATTACAGCGCTAAATCTACAACATACAACTAATATTTACCAATCAAAGTATCATTTGTGAACGTCTAAAAACAGTGAGTTTTGTAATCGTGAATTGGAATTCTGATATTGGAAGAACGATTAAATTCACATGTTCTAATCTCCAATACGAAAATATTACGGAAGATTGGTTATTTCTTGGTTCATATAAAAACATATAATTGTAATTTACAAGTCTACTTTAAAAGAATGATAAGGCATTAATTATTTTTAATACATCTGTCAATAACATTTGTAGATTTCTATATATTTGGAGGAAAAAATAGAGAGTATGTTTTATTCTAAAAAAGAGTGAAAATAGTATTCTTCTAAAATAGACCAATACATTGAAGAAAAAAAATAAGAATACTATTTTTTTTTAAAATTAGAGTAAAAATTAGAGAAATATATTGGATATATGGTATTAAGAGTTAAAAGGCACTTGCGATTATTTGAAGGATGAAGCCATCCTTTTACCCCAAGAAAATTGATGGATCTACTACAAAGTGTGTGAAAAAGATGGCCTTGTAAATTCCACTCAAATTTGTAAAACATATTATTTCCAATAAAAGATTTTAATATACATTTGATAACAAACAAAAAGAAAAAAAACAAAAAAATTGATAGTACTTGAATATATTAATTTTAAGAATTGAGTCTCTCTACATTCTCCCTCATTAATAACAATTTGTACTATTTTATTTAAAGAAAAAACAGAATATATTGAAGTACGCTTGGTAACATGAGTTACCATGTGTTAAGTTTGAGTTATGGGTATAACTCATAATTTTGACCCAAAAAAAAAGGGTATAACTCATAATTAAATAAAAAATGTCACCAATCACGAGTTAACTAAAAAAATCTTAATTTGAGTTTGAGTTATGATGTGTTATGGTTGGTTTACAATTTTGAGTTATGGCTTTTGTAAAATTGTTAACTCAAGAATTAACTCAACATCAAGGAAAATACCATGCGTTAAAGTTGAGTTTAAAAAAAGAAGGCTTCCAACGATTCTTTTATTTTTGATTTTATTATTTTTGGTGATTCTATTTAAATCATTCAAGTATTACGATTATTCTTTTATTAGTCATAGATTTTTTGCAAACTTTCTAGTTTTTTTCATTTGAATGATTCAAACCAAGCTTAATTGTTGATTTTATTTTAATTTTAAAATAAATTTTAAATTTAAATTTACATAAAATTAATATATACATACTTATAAAAGCATTATTTTAAGTTTGTAGTAAATATTATTTTAAGTTTGTAGTAAATATTGTTATTATTATTGTAAAATTCAATTTAAATAACACATATTGCAAATTATACATCATAAATGTTATTAGTCAGTCATATTGATAAAAATGTTAACTCGTATTTTTACAGCAAACTCACCACATAAATCTGCAGTTTCTACATTATATTTTTACTGCAAAATATATCGAATTACAATTCTTACTGCAACTCAACTTTGATACCACATGTTACCATTCGGAACCATAAAATATGGGACTAAATATACTTTGCAGGATTAAACAAATTCCCTCTTCAATAATGTTCCCAAGTAGAGTCCATAATTAAGATGATGTCTGAATACCAACTAATCAAATTCCCAAATTGTATATTCAATCATTCAAAATATATAAATATATTTTCAAAACATGCATCTAACTATCTAAGCACGAAGATATTGTAATCTCTTTGATTATTTAATTACAAATACTGATCAAAGACAACCTCAACTGCTTCAACATTATTCCAATCTGTCATCTATTGTCTTGTCTTTGTCTTTACATGTTTCTCTTAAACATCTCCTCTTACTTCTTCATTCTCCAAAATTCCATTAATCCACTTCTTTCTCTTTCTTGGCTAATCGATCATCATGACTGTTAAGGTGAAAACATCATAGTACTAGTTTTTTTCTCAAAACCCGACACCAAATAATTCCTTTTTTTGTTGTGTTTTTTGAGCAGAAAGTTGAGATCAAGGTGGATATAAACTGTGAGAAATGCAATAGTGCAATCATGGAAGCAGTCACAGAGTTAGAAGGTATATAAAGAAATTTCTTTAAGCAATATGTTCTCGAACATAACATAAGATTTTGTTGTAGGTGTGAATCATGTTTCATTAGATGAGAATGCAAGCATTCTTACCGTGGTAGGGACTATGGATCCGGTCTGTGTTGCAAAACGGCTAAAGAAGATTAAACAGAAACCTGTAATCGTAAGCATTGGACCACCAAAACCACCTGACCCGCCAAAGCCTGAGCCGCCAAAGCCTGACCCGCCAAAGCCTGTATGCAATTGCAAGACTATGCCTCCTTATTGCAACAGTTGTGATGTTGTGTCTGTTACTACTTATGAAAGTGGAAGTGGTTGCACCATTGTTTGAGTCCATGTATTTTGTAACATAGCTTGATGATCATGTCAAGTCCTGCAAACCAATATAACCAAGACTAGTTTCTAATTGTTTGAGTCATGTATTGTTCTTATTGCTCTTTTGTTTCTCCCTCCTCTGTTTTCACAATTAGTAGCATCTGTGTATCGCTCAGGCCCATTAACTTCGTAGAGCCCATTAAATTAGTGGTCAAATCCTCAAAATGAAAATATTGAAAGATTTGGGGTTCTTACGGAAAACAAATAGTAAAATGAGGGATCATTATAGAAAGAGTAGAAAGTGAAACAGAAGAGAGAGAGTGGACGACCGTGGCGTAACATCAAACATGTGGAGCTGCGCATGAGACCAAAGATCGTATTTTCACGTTTTCCTACGCAGTCTTTGTTTTTTTCTTATATTTGTTGTATTTCCTATAACTAGGACTCTCTCTCTTTCACAACTTAAACTAGGCTATTATGATCTTGGATTAATTAACATGATTGCGTCAGAATAAATCAAAAAGAATGTTTTAAATGGATTTAAATTAACAATTCGAGAATGAATGATGTCTTACACCTTACATAACAATCATCACTCATAAATATCAAAGTGTGTTTGCATCTCTCTAAGGGTAGGATATGATTTTCCCTAACTTCCCATTACATGATCAACACTTGTTTCTTTTTCACACATACTTGTGCCCAAAGTGGAAAGCCAAGTGGGGGAGAGATCATAATTCACAAGGATTCGTTATGCAAGGCATGACGTCGACGTCAACGTCAATTGAAAGAAAAATGATTTTCCTTTGTTTTCAATAAAAAAAAAAACACTGTTACCAACGGGTAACAAATGATTTGTGGAATTCAGTTGAATATATTGGCTGGAAAAGAAAAATGGTTACCAGTTGACATAATTTGTAAAATTGAAAAATTGAGAAGAATTCACTTTTTGGTAGAGTTCTTTTTTTAACTTTTCTCTATCATGGCTTATATATGCATCCAAAACTTCAATACTACGAAACTTAATTTTTACTTTTCAATTATTCATAATTTTTTTGATTTTTATATTTTAATAAGTTATTCAATATTTTATGATATATTTCCTTTGTTTATATTTTATAATAGCACTAGGCAAAATATTTAGAATCGGAGAACCGAAGAGGAATCGAGCATAAATTATTCAAACCGAATTCAAACCAATTTTTTAAAAATATGATAGATTCTATAAAACTAAAACCGAAAAATCGGAATCGAATGTGGTACCAAACCGAGAACTAAACGGGTATATAAAACATAAACTAACATATATATTTTGGTTCTAGATTGGATATGTTAGGGTAGTTCGAGTAAATTTTATAATTTTTTAAAAATTGTTACTTTTTTATTAGTTCGGTTAGTTTGTATACTTTTAAGTGTATTCGGATAGTTCGGATAAAAATATTTTTAAATAATATTTTAATAAATTTAATAAATTTATTTATTTTTAAAAATTTCATTATATTTCGTTAGATTCAGCTGTTACCATTACAATTATTCTGTCAAATTTTACAAAAGTCATAAAAAAAAATTTACTGTAATTCGGCCATATTCCATAGTTACTATTTATATTTATGTATACATATATCCCGTAATCAAATTGCTATAACAAAGAATGTAGAAACTCTGGTTTAAATTAAAAATAAATAAAAATCAAATTATATCGGTAACTTTGTTTTCAGTAGCTACAATAATTGTGTAAGGATAATATTGTAAAAAAAATATATATATGTAGATAATAATACAAGAATTGCTTTATAGAAACCCACTAGTTGTTGAAATATATCATTATCATCCTAATACATCATCCAATCGAATTGCTATAACGAAAGATGTAGAGATTGAATTATCACGATAGAGCCAATAAGAAATCAAATCCTATATGGACCCATTTCCTCCATGTGCTAACACACATCAAAACTAATTACATCTGTTTTTGTCGTTGTTATTTGATGCTGAGTATTTCAAGTGTGAACTAAGATCTAATAACGAAACCAAAAAAGATGGTCTCTCTCGTTGTCATATAATAAGAGAATTTCAATTTTTTTAAAATCATAATAAAACTCCAACCGTGAATCCAGCCATGATACTCTTTTCAGAAAATCTTTTTTTATTTTATTTTTCTTTGTTAGTATTTGATCAAAAATAAGATCCTTACTTCACTACTCTGCTTCTTCTTCTTCTCCTTCTTCGTTTATTTCTCCTTTTACTCAGAAAAAGCCCATTCTTTTTCTACAAAGATCGATTCTTTCTTTACTTGTTTGTCTTTAAAGTTTGTTCCTTTCTTCTCTTATCTCCCACACTTCTAGAGATCTATTTCTCTTCTAGTGAGAGAGTGAGAGAAAATGGAGAAGCTTTTGTTGCTGCTAGGGTTTATTGTAGTGAGGCTGATACTGGGAACTCAAGCAAATGAATATTTAGGTTTCAATGTGACAGAAATAGATCGCATTGAGGAATTAGAGTTTGGATTCTCCAAATACAGCTCCAATTTAAACCCTTTATTAGTTGGTCTCACTCTTATCAGAGGAGCTGATTCAGGAGCTGGTACTCTTTCTCTCTCTCTCTCTTTTACTTTTATGAGTTTTTCAGATGTCAAAAAGAAAAAAGAAAAAGTTTCTTTTGTTATTCATTTACTCACTTCAACAGTTGAAGTTCAACTACATTCTTACCAGCTTGTTTCTCTGTTGTCCCCTTCCAGATTTAACTTGTTTTACGTTTTTTGTTATGTATACTTCAACAATTCCTTTGCCTTTTTCCTGTTTATTGCTTGAAAATGTAAAAAGAAAACGAAATTCATGTGATTTATATGTTATATATTTTTAATCTACGGTAACTTATGCTCAAATGAACAGAGTTAGAAGCAGTTTAATGTAATATTGTGTTTGTGTACTTCGAAAAACAGAACAGTAGTTGAATCTTGATCTGTTTTTACTTGGTTGTGTCTTGTTACAGTTTGTTTGGATGGAACATTGCCTGGATATCATTTGCATCGTGGACATGGAACTGGAGCTAATAGTTGGCTCATTCAATTGGAGGTTTAATGAATGATTTGTTGACTTGTCTATGAAAAGTGCTATTTTTTAAGTCTCCGTTGTTTAATGTTTTGCAACTGGAAAATTGTGGAACAGGGAGGAGGATGGTGCAACAACGTCAGGACATGTGTATACCGGAAGAAGACGCGACGCGGATCCTCTAACTATATGGAGAAACAGCTTCAGTTTACTGGAATACTGAGTGATAAAGCTCAAGAAAATCCTGGTATCGCTTCGATCTTTGTATAAGTTTTGTTCATGTCAGTAGTGTAATGTAATTTTGAAGATCATTTGGTCCTCATTGTCGTGTGCTTGTCTTCTGCAGACTTCTTCAACTGGAATAGAGTTAAGCTTCGTTACTGCGATGGCGCTTCTTTCAGTGGAGATGGTCAGAATCAGGTTTGTATCACTAAATGTTTGAGTTTAATAGAGTTCATGAGTGGCTTTGGAGAGACTTGCTATTTTCTAGACCTGTTGAACTCTGTAGTTAGCCGCGGACAACACTTGATTCGATCTTTAATCCATAGAATTAAGCAGCTTTTGGCTTTGTGTAACATCTGTGAACTAAAACAAATACAACTCTTTACCTCAAACTTTTGTTTCCAGGCTGCACAGCTTCAGTTTAGAGGAGAGCGTATCTGGAGAGCCGCGATAGATGATTTAAAGGCGAAAGGAATGAGATATGCAAACCAGGTTTTACACTTAACCTTCTCTTAGTCTCTTATACACCCTCAGGATCAAAATGCAAGAGCGGTTTTAACTGTTTATATTCTATCAGGCACTTCTCTCTGGTTGCTCTGCTGGTGGTTTAGCAGCAATTTTACGTTGCGATGAGTTTAGGAACTTGTTCCCTGGATCCACCAAAGTCAAGTGCTTGAGTGATGCAGGCTTGTTTTTGGACACGTTAGTTTATTATCTCCCAACTCAAAGTCTGTTTAACAGCTAGTTCCTTTTTGATGTAGTATCTGATATTGACTGGTTTGTTTCTGTTTATTATAGAGCTGATGTTTCTGGTGGCCGCACGATCAGGAACTTGTACAACGGTGTAGTCGAGTTTCAGGTGGGATTCCTCTTTCAATCCCACAAGTTTCTTTACTTTACATTTCAAATCTTCTTAATAAATTCTAGTACTATATACAGAGTGTGAAGAACAACCTGCCTCGTATATGCACAAACCATCTCGATCCAACCTCGGTAATCCTTTTTTTCTTCTTTTCCTCATCCTGATGCTGTTGTAAACCGAAGACTGACCATTCAAAGTCTTGTATTTGATATTTCATCTTTTCTTGACAGTGTTTCTTCCCACAGAATCTGATCAGTCAGATGAAAACTCCGCTTTTTATTGTCAACGCAGCATATGATACATGGCAGGTAATGTTCTTTTTTTTTTTCTATTCGAAAACACGACATTGCTTCTTGGGTATAAGAAGAAGTTATTGTGCTTTGATGGTTAGGCTGCTCACACAACAAGTTTTTGTAATGGTTTTTAAATCAGATTCAAAGCAGTATAGCTCCAACATCAGCTGATCCTAGTGGATTTTGGCATGACTGTAGATTAAACCATGAAAAATGTACTCCTGCACAAGTGCGGTTCTTGCAAGGTTTTTCTATAGATCATAAAACTTGTGTACATTTCACATTTTAAAGCGTTGCATCACTCTTAATCGTTCATTCTCTTTACCGAAAACAGGATTCAGGGATCAGATGCTGAGAGTAGTGAGGGGATTCTCAATGTCTAGACAGAATGGATTGTTCATCAATTCTTGCTTTGCTCATTGCCAAACCGAAAGGCAAGATACTTGGTTCGCCGATGATTCTCCTGTCATCAGGAAAAAGGTAAAAGCTCAAATCATTCACACACAAAGCAAAGGCTGTTTCCGGAATCTTGCAAAAACTGAATCTAGACTTTGTGTATGGTATGTAGGCGGTTGCAATAGCCGTGGGAGATTGGTATTTCGATAGAGCGGAAGTGAAGTTAGTCGATTGCCCGTACCCGTGTGACAAGAGCTGCCACAACTTGGTGTTCAGATGATTGATTTTATTCTTATACACATACCTTAGAAGAAGCTTCTTTCAAATGAAGAGAAGTCTTTGTGTATCCTTAATATTATTACCAATGCCTCATTGGAAAATGTATTTGTTCTTGAAAAACCATAATAAAACCCAAAACAAAGTTTGCTCATAAGAGTCTAAATCACAGAGAAATTCTTCTTCTTCTTCTTCTTTGTAAGAGATGTAGACCTTTGTCCCAGAGAGAAAGAATTCAGCTTAAGTAATATTATAATTTTCAAAAAGAGTCCCAAGAAAAATGCAGATAATGGATAAGAATAACAATAAAATAAGAAAAAGGTGAAAAAGAAGAGAGAATATACAGAGTGTGTTGACACTTAATACACCCTGGTTTTTTGGGTGTATGAGTGACAGCTATCAAAGGGTTCCCCACTTTTGTGTGTGTATATGTGTGACTGGTTTTTCCACCTTTCAAATTCCTCTAAGTCAAAAACTAATTTCTTCAACAACTCTGCAAAAACTAATATATCTGAAACTGTTTTTTCAAGTTGAACCCTGTCCATTACTTTTTTCTCTCTTGCCTTCTGAATCTTCTTTCATGGCTTCTGATTCTCAGACCGTAACTGCGACTACAACTGAAAAGGTAAGCTAAACTTTGTTCCACAGAATCTTATTACATATGTTTATACTCATCTATGTATGTATATGTCTATGTACCTCTGTGCTTGTGATGTTTTTAAGGTTGATAGATAGATTTCAGAATCTTGTTTTGATTCTTGTAAGATCCATATGCTTTCACTGAGACAAAGTTGAATATACTTGTATGTGAATATACACTCTGAAGCATAGTCTCTCTCAATATACATGTACGTTGTTGATACTTGCAACTGTGAAAGTTTGGATAGGGTTAAGGAGATAAGATTTTGGTTTGTATCTTCTACTGTTTTGGAATGTTTAACCTTTGTTTTAATCCTCTTATTCTGTAACAATCTGGAGAATTCTGGAGCAATTATTAGAAACTTTTTTTAGAAAGTTGTAGAAGATAGCACATGGTCACATCACATGGATGTAAAAAAGTACCATCTTTGTCTATTTTCTAGAGAATTCTTGTTACTTTTGAGTTATCTATATAAGAAGGATGGTTTTTATAATAGAGAGTTATAAAGAGGGTTTTACTTTTACCTGATACAGCCAGTGGAGAACAAAGTGAATGAGGAAGCTAAGTTGATGGAGAAAGAGATTGTTTTGTCGGAAACTGCGGATGTGGTGAACGATAAACCGGTTTCAGATTCAAAGGAGGAGGAGGTTAGTGAACCGGATAAAGAATCACCTGCAGTTGTGAAAGCAGAGGAATCTACAGAGAAAGGGAAAGATGATAATGGTGAGAAGGTAGCTGAACAAGTGGAAATCAAAGAACCAAACCTTGTGAAAGAGGTTAAAGTTGAAGCTGTTGATAAGGAGAAATCAGAAGAGAAAGACGAAAATGGTGAGAAGAAGGTAGATGAGCAAGTGGAGCTTAAAGAACCAGTCCTTGTGAGAGAAGATGTTGAAGGAGTTCATGTTGAAGCTGTTGCTGAGGAGAAAGATGAAAATGGTGTGAAGAAAGTAAATGAGCAAGTGGAGCTTAAAGAACCAGCCCTTGTGAAAGAGAGTGTTGAAGAGGTTAATGTTGAAGCCGTTGATGTGGAGAAATCAGAAGAGAAGCAACCCGTGGAGAGTGTTGTTGAAGAAGACAATACGGATAAGGAGGAGACAAAGGTGGTTGATGTTTCTGAATCAACCGATGAAGTTCAATCTGTTGATGTTCAATCTGTTAGAGATGTATCTGCAGAGACTGTAGAAGATAAAATCAAAGATGTTGAGGTTCTTGAAGCCAAGCCAAAGCCAGAGGCTTCTGAAAAAGTTGAGACTCAGCTTGAGGAAGCTAAGGAATTGGCTCCAGAAGTTAAAGTAGTAAAAGCAGAGGAAACACCTGAAACAACAGAACATGTTAAAGTTGACGTAAAGGAAAAAAATGTTGAGACCAAAGACTCCGGTATCAACTCCAAGGATGAAAAGACTTCTGAATCTGCTTCTGCTTTGTCCCCTGAGGAAACTGTATCAACAACAATCCAAGATTCAGACACATCTTCTCCTCCTGCTGATGTCATTGAGAAGGCCATAACTGAAGAGAAGCATGTAGTGGAAGAACCATCAAAGGATGAAAAATCTTCTGAATCTGGTTCTGCTTTGTGCCCTGAGAAATTTGTACCGACAAAGCAAGATTTAGCCACAATCCTCAAACAGGAGACTGAAGGAGACAATTCTTCTCCTGTTGATGTCATTGAGAAGGCGATCACTGAAGAGAAGCATGTGGTGGAAGAACCATCAAAGGATGACAAAGAGAATGAAGCCAAAGATGTCGTAACTAAACTAGCTGTAGAAGATGAGAACGTCAAGAAAGATACAAAAACACCTGTTTCAGAGGCCAAAAGCGAAGAGACTTTGAAAGAAGCTGATACAGAATCAAGAGAGAAAGAAACTGCAGAAAACAAACCAGAAGAATCCATTACAGAGAAAGTAACAGAGGTTGTAGAAACAACACCGGTTGTTAAAGAGAGCGAGGAGCCGAAACAAGAACCAGAAATCACAGCCAAAGAAGTTTCTGTTAAGCAAAAGCAATCAAGCAGCATTATGTCAAAGGTGAAGCAATCTCTTGTTAAGGCAAAGAAAGCAATCATTGGAAAATCTCCAAGCTCTAAGAACATCTCAACTGAAGAAGCCAAAGGAGAAATCAAAGTCAAGTGATAAAAAGAATCATGGACTTCTTTAAAATCTGCAGGTAACTTTTTATTTATTTTGTTGGTTTTTGCTTTGTGTGGGAAAAAAAGAACATTCTTTTTCTTTGTTTTTTATGGCTTTGTGTGGTTATAGCTTATATCTGTATACCTACAAAGATTTGGCTTTGTGTTATGGATGTGTTTTGAGAATATTTCTTCAAGATTATCATCATTCATCAACATAACATTCCATAAACAAGTTACAAGCCACAATATCAAATGATATGTCAGAATCTGAAAAGATCCTCCAGAAGTTTTCTCTGCGGAATTTCGCCAAACACCTTCTCTGCATAACATATTTTCCCATGGTTTTACTGATTTGAATCGTTACGCGAAGAGACAGAACAATTGATCCCATGATTTCACATTTTCAGAGACAGGAATTGATGTATATGGCGTTCGAATTGCGAAGATGTTCATGTTTCCTTGTAATGTTTTTTTTGGAGGGAAAATCTGCTTCAGGTCAATTTAACGTTCCGTTATAGTAGAGAAACTTATAATCCCCGTTTAAGCGATCCTTTGAAAATGGGCCTGTAATGGGCTCAAATTGAATTCCCAGCAATATCCATTGATTAAACATGTGAAGACCAATGTCGGCAATTTCCTTTTTCTTTTCTTTTTTGCAATGAGTTTTTCGTGTCACACAATTTTTTTTTTGTCATTTTCTACCGAGGAAAAAAACAAGGTTTACCAAAAATACCAATTGAAGAAGAAGAAAAACAAAAAAATCTGGAAATTTCGATATCTTAAAGTCAAGTTTGAATTAGCGAAACCCATCAATTCGAAAGGATAAGAACAAATAGCAAGACTATTTACCACTTATTTTATAACAAGTTAACAACAAAGAAAAAGACAACCACTTTGATTAAGACATCATATGTAAAGTAAACCTATCAAAATATTTATGGTGTCAATTCGATGCCACGGCTATGCGTTGGTGTCGGCCAAACATATTTTATATTTAAAATAAAATAAGAATCATCAGGATTTAAAAATAAAATAAGAATATAAAAATATAATAATGGTCATTTTATGAGGGAGTATTGAGTGTCAAGAAAGCAACTTTAGGAAGAAAGAACATATGCTATAATGAATTGAAGCCAGAGTATAATGATACACACCAAGTCACTAAGGATCTCTAAATATCATTGTTTTTAATAACTTTATTGCTTTGCTCCAAAGTTTATTCCTCACAGCTAAGCTTTGTTGTCACTAATTAACAGATTTTGTATATTGATTGGTTAATTAAATAACTTTTTATTACACTAGTTTTCTCTAGACAAACGGGAGATAAATTTATTACTAAAAATATATACGATACGTATGATTGGGTAGTCTAAACAAACAAATTTTATCTCTATGCTATTATGAACCAAAAACGTACATATTATGAGAACATAATACGGTCTAAGCAAACCACACAAGTGCCAACTTTTAGGTTAAGAATACTACACTCTTGGTTATTGAAAGAAACGCAGACCGACCCTATAAGATCAAACTCGTACTAATCAGTAAACAACATATATATATTGCATATATATATATCCAGCCATATAAATTGAATCTGTAGTATTAGTTACGATACAATGAATACAAACTAAAAAATGAGCCAAAGGAAGTAATTAAGCACGAAGTCCATTGCCATATGGAGCATGGATGGCACGTGAGAGGACGGCCGGATAATGCGTTGACAGACTGAAAGGCCTGTAAGTGATCCACGTGTCATGGTTCTGTTGGTAGAAGGTGTGAGAGTTATATGCATCCATACCTCTCGCCGACCTCCGCGCCGGAGATTGTCCCGGCCTGCATTCGTATTCCGAGAACAAAATGGTTTTTGTGTATTTGGACTTAGCGAATATTAGGAAAAAATGCAGTATTTGTAATTAGATTTGTTTTTGATGGATATATAATTTTTCGATTTGTTTTGCTTCAAAAAATTTCAGATATTTAGAATTACGACTATCCAGTTTTTTTTGCGGATATCCGAATATTTACGGATATATGTTTTAAACAAAAAATAATAATTAAAGTAGCATATTATTTTTAAGTTTTTTAATATAATAGTTAAACTAATTAATGTATAAATATATGAAAAATAAAAGATTAAAATGGTGAAAATTAAACATATATATTTATTTAAGAAAACAAAATAAAAAGTAAAATATATTTCAACTAAAAAGTTAGTATATAACTATTTTTATTATAATTATTTTTGCCAAATATATTTAAAAAGTCTTAAAATATAAATATACATTATAAATCTACTATATTTAAAGGGACAATTGCAAAAATGTCATTTTTGACGTGTACATTTATAAAAATATCACTTAAGAATGTTTATTTGTAAAAATACCACTAATTATGGATTTTTGAATCCTAAATCTTAAAACTATAGATCCTAAAATGTTTTAACCCTTAAAATGTTTTAAATCCTCAAAACTAAATTCTAATACAACATTGTTAATCCAAACATAAATGATATAATGAATTTTTTTTTGAAAAAGTGTCACTTTTGTAAGGATTTTGAAAATGTGGCATTTAAAAAAAATAGTACTTGAAAAGTGATATTTTTAAAATTTTCTCTTAAATGTATATATATAAATAATATACAGATCGAATCAGATATTCGGATTTTTTAAATTAGTATTTATGATTTGTTTTAATTTAGATTGATATTAAATTTTACTATTTGTTTTGCTTTGATTTATAACGGATATCTGAATTTTTTTATCGAATCAAAACGAATATCGATTCAGATCAAATTTAACGGAGTTTAATTTGTATTATGGTTTGATTACATGTAATGGGTTGTGATGCTACGTGTACCTTCTTTGTTAAGCCACTTAACTTCTGACAAGTACGATGAATTTTAGTCAAATCTAAGCTTTTCATTTGGTCGTAATCATAAAACAATTGCTTGTTTTTTTTTTGGACCAACCAAAAGAGAAAAAAAAAAGAATTTGAAGAACCATATACACTTTCTTATAACTTTTTCTTGGGTTTAATCTTGAATCTTTATAAACAATATTGTATAATTTCATTATATGAATGCATTTCGAAACGGACCTTCGCCACCAATAGATAATTGAAAATCCCACTCTACTTGAAAGTTGCTTAGTATGTATCATGTATTAATTCCAAATTTACGGAAATGTAAATCTGTTATTGACAAGAACAAGCATACGGATTTCATTCAAGACATAATATAAAGCATATAAATGCTAAGTTACACCGGATACTATCACCAAAGTGGAAACCTAAACCACTCAAAATACCATATTCCAACAACTCTTAACTAGCATTTTTGGTTTAACAAGTTAATTCTACATTAAAAAGTCAGTCGAACACGCTTATCAAATTTGTTATTTTTCGTGTACGCCATCTATATCCATTGCCATTTTATTACGCTCACATCACCTTCAATTTAAATGCCCTGTTTTTCTGTTAAGAATATCATTTTCCTATAAGCTGATTTTTTAATGTCTAGAATTAATAATTCTGAGGAAGTAAGTAATATTTTATCACATGACAGTGAATCGGAAGTGTATAATGTGACTTTTTCCTAGTATTTCAAGGAAATTTTAATATAAATATTAACAAATATGTTATATTGTTTTGTTATTATTTCAGTATATAGTAAACCTGAAAATATAAAAAAGAAACTGATTATTAGTAAATATAGATTTCAGGAATAATTAAATTTATAGAAATTTATTATTTTAGCTCATTTGTTCGAAGTTAGCTGTCACTATAGTTTTCCAAAATAACAATAAAAAGTTGAAAAAATCTATTACCCCTAAAGGAAAGGGAAAAATACAGAGTAAGCACCATGTGGCGTGGCAGTTGGCTCATAAAATATCTGTAAAGCCGGGTCTATATATAGCGAGACATATCAAGGAGGATAAAGAGTCCAAAATCACTAAGAGAATTTATTTTATAATTTAGTTTTTAACATAAATATTTTCTTAGATCAATTACAAGAGCTTGAAAAATGACTACAGCCACTTTCGTAGAAATTCTTCTGGCTATCCTCTTGCCTCCTCTCGGAGTCTTTCTCAAATTTGGTTGCAAGGTACAATCTTATTTATATTTATCTTCAATTTTACTACTTCTATGATTTTTTTTTACATCTTATAAATTACTCGTATATTACGATTTCATCAATTTATTTGGTTTTTTTACAGGTTGAGTTTTGGATTTGTTTGATTTTGACGCTCTTTGGTTATCTTCCCGGGATCCTTTACGCTCTTTACATCATCACCAAGTAGGCCTATCACCATGCATGGAGTGATTGTTCCTCTCTCCTCTATGTCTCTTTGTAAGCTTTCTCTCTCTACAATCTCTCTCTACAATCTCTCTCCCTCAAATATATCTTGATACAATTATATAAAACACACATGCGTACATGTAATGGCCATAGAACGAGATTTAAGAGAATCATTTTTTATTTACTTGAGTTATATTTGTTTTTTCACTAGGAAATTAAGTATATGTTAGGTGAACCACATTCTCTAAGTTATAAAGACTACTCTCATCACCTTGATAAGAAATGAGTAAGATGTTATAACTATTCACTTTGTAACGTTTTCGAAAAAATATCGAATAATACGATTCTAGTATAACATCATGAGATATTTTCCATTTTCGATTTGCTTTTTTTTCAGCACAAGGAATTTTCTGGCCAAAGATTAATTTTTACATTTATTGTTATTGTGTAGGAGGAACAGCTGTTTCGTCGTCTTCTCTTCTTTCGTTGGGACTTATATCATTCATCATTTATTTTATGTTATGAGTAATTTAATCGTCATTGTTGTATTTGCAATATTATATCATTTCTGTTGATATGAACTATGAAGAAAAAATCGTTGGTTTATGTGAGGAACTTGTTTATTTCGTTTTATAACAATTGGTAAAGTGTTGCAAATGGAGTAGGTTTGGATTTTGGGCCACCATTACAATTTTAAACCCAACTTTATAATAACTACATGGTCACATGTGTCATCTCATCACCAACAAATTAGTACTAACGCTAAACTGATGTGGTCCATGAGAAATACAACACAATCACCCCCACCGGTAGTAACCTAATTTTGATATACACATTTTTGTTATTAAAATAGTCGGACCTGAATTTGAACGAATATACAATTTAACAATGACAAGGATTGAGCTCGGCAAATCACTAATCACTAATCACTAATCACTAGCCAACTAATCACCAATAACTGACTAGCTATCAGTCGTCTAGTCGTTAATTAATCAAATTCTTATAACTCTTAGTGTAATTGATAATCTTTAATTTAAGCGTAATTTGTGTTTGAATTTTGTAAAAGTTTACATATTTTTTGTTTAGACTATATGGTTTCTTCTGTCCGGACTAAAAAACCATATAGATACCAACTAGTAATGTTATATTTTGTGGTATAACTTATACCATCATCTTTTATGTAATCATTCAATGAATCAATACAAAAATGTGTTATAAGGGATGATATCATTGTTTTTTATTGTCATATAATTCACAGTTAGCTTGTACTATCAAGAAATATATTGTAATCGGTTAGAATATTATATAAAAGTTTACGAGATATTTTGATGTATACGATATGAAGTTGACTCTTAGATGAAAATATTGAAGATGGTAACTTCATGTATTACTGTTGAAGTGTTGATTAACATCACATCAACACGGTACTGAGACGCGCAAAGAAAGGTGACGCGTAATGCTAATTAGTAGTAATTACGAGATATTAGGAAATTATCCCTAACAAATTCCTCATTTAGCTTCAAGAAGAAGGAAAAAGAAAGGCAATCACCACGTGGCACAAAAATATCTAAAAAGTAGGTCTATATAATGTGAGATGCATGAAGGAGAAAGTAAAGAAGAAAACACCAACTTTGATTAGCTTTCTTTAGTAATAATAATAATTTTCTCAGAAACTTGAAAGAGCTTAGAAATGGGAACAGCTACTTTCATTGATATTATCATCGCTATCCTCTTGCCTCCTCTTGGTGTCTTTCTCAAATTTGGTTGCGGGGTAAATTAATTAATTATGTTTGTATTTTAATTTCATTTTCTTCTCATAAACAAGACTAAATTATTCATTTTTAACAATTTGTTTTCACTTTATATTTTTGTTGCAGGTTGAGTTTTGGATATGTTTGGTTTTGACACTGCTTGGGTATCTTCCTGGGATCATCTACGCCGTTTACATCCTCACCAAATGATTTACCATCTATCATCTCCTTGTAAGCTTTCGCTCTCTACTACCATGGAACGAAATTTAAGTAGAGTAATCTTTTGATATAGATTTTTTGAAAGATTTTCGTTGGTAAGTTAAGTATATGTTAGGTGAACCTACATTTATAGACTGTGAAAACAAATTATTAGTAAAACTAACAAAATTATGTTATGAAGTTATAAAATATTTTTATTTAAATTTTAATGGTATTCACTTGATAGTGTATCGAAAAAAATGACAAGATAACGATGATGAAAAAAAAAAAAAAAAAGACAAGATAACATGCATGTACACTGATAGCTAGAGATAAATATCTAGTTTTAGATAATTTTTTAGGGGTTTTATTTTGTCATTTTGCACGAGTACAAGAATTTTCTGACCAAGTTTTAATTTTACTTTTGTTATTTGTGTAGGAACAGCTGTTTCGTCGTGTTCTCCTCTCTCTTGTGTGATTGATTGATCGTTATTTCATCATGGTTTTATGTTCTGAGTAATTAATTATTCTTCTTGTGTTTTGCATTACAATGTAATTTCTGTTTATATAAAGAAGAGATCGTTGCTTTGTGTGAAGATCTTTGCTTATTCCATATTTTTAACTAGCTGTTATTTACTAGTAGAAATTCAAAAATTGTGTTACTTTGGTGGATAATAAGACCACCATGACGTTATACCAAAACTCCATGGTCACATGGATCATATCATCACCAATAAATTGGGCCCATTACTTGGCACCATTTACGTATACAACAACGCATTCACCAACTGACCAACCGGTTGTTATAACCAAATTTTGATGTCTACTTATACATTTTTGTATAAATTTATAATCGATTTGAATCAATTGAGTCTGAAAATTTATGAGTCACTAACCAAACGGTGGATAACTAACTATTGTTTTACGTGTAATAAGCTAATGAAAAACTAATCAAGAATCAAGCAAAGATGTGATACAAAGAGAACTAACTAGAATCAAACATAAATAACAGCATCATGATGTTACGTATACAGTTGTTTGATCTAAGATATGTCCACGCAATCAAATCAATCAAGTCAAGCTTCAACCACTTTCCAAAGTTTCTCTATTCCCTTTTGAACTCAACACTAATGTTCCAAATACAACTCCAAGAGATTATCCCAAAGCATCCCATAATGAAAGCTAAAGACAAATCCTTCTCCTAGTTTGCTTACTCTTTGAACTGCCATTCTCTTCGGCACATCGGGCAATGAGCTTGACTCGTCTGCGAATTCACCCATTTCAATATACAGTGAAGATGAAACGCGTGGTTGCAAGCTCCCCAAACTGCATGAACACCAAACACAACGGTATGAGAAAGGCAGTTTTATTTGTTTTTGTCACGATAAGCAAACAAAACGGCTTAGCAGTGTTTCAGCCAATATCATAGAGAGAAAGAGTGTGTGTGTGTGTGTGTCCTAAGCTATGAATGTAAAAGAGAAGTTTACTTAGAGGACAATCATCCCCAGGGAGTTTGCAATCAGGACAGCAACCATCAAAAGCCATCCGACATATCCCACATGTTTCGTCTTGAGCATCCCATGTCCATGATGCAACTGCATGCCATCTGTTCCCAGGAGAAACAATCAGATAGAGAAAAAACAACTTCACATTGTAAGAGTTCATGTGTTGGAGCTGAGATTGTTTAAGATATAAAGATAATACATAAGCTTAAAGTTGAAGGGACGAGGAACTTACTCTGTTTTTTGGGTATGCAGGCCATAAGTAGCATAGAAAGTTAAGAGCAACAATTTAATTGACTTGTGCAACAAAATCCAAAATTGAAGGCATTTTGCACAAACCTAGTCTAATTTATAAGCATCACTTACGCTGATCACAAGGATCCTCATAATATAACTACTAGTAGTTAATAAGTCATCAGCAGCAATTACCAGATTTCAAATACATGAAAATCCAATGGAAGATGTAAAAAGTTGATTATGAAACAAGAAATGAGCTGCTAGAACGGTAAAGCTAACATACGATAAATGTACTTCAGATGTATATATCGGAACAGCTATTATATCAGATGATCATCATCAGAAGTCCTCGGGTGACTTATGACTATAGCTGCATCTTAGTGCAGCCCATTATTAACTTTTGATCAACAGAAAGCTGAGAAGATGAAGCAAAAAAGGATACGCAAGATCTTGACTTTCATGGCTTCCACCTGAATAACCAAAAGCTCTGCACTTGATTTCACCAACCCTGTTATACGCAAAAACAGTAAAATGAAGTCGTACCTTAAAAACAAACTGAAGGACATATAAAGCACACATAAACGACTACTCTATCATCTAAAGAAAGAAAATTGTCATTTTTAGTAAAATTGTGGAATCCGAGAAGAAGATCAAGATGAAACAAAGAATAAGAAGGTTTCCATCTCTTTGTTTCGACAATTTAGCAAGCCTGACAGTGTTACTATGGATTAGTTCCCAAAATTCAGAAAAAAAACAAATTTTGACCGTAAAACTAGACACTCAAAGGCAAATTTAACAAAAGACTACACAAACAAAACTAAAGGCAAGAGTCTTATCTGCAATCCAAGATTTCTTCCATAATTTAAGCATTAAGATCTTCAGAGAAGATCACAGAAATTAATACAAGTCAAGAAGAAGATGAAATGTACGACTTGAGTATGATCTCACTCAGGCAATAAATCGAACACCTGGTATGCCAAACTCAAATTTAGAAAGCTTCAAACTTAGGGAAAAACTGTCTATTTCCCCACCGTAACTTTGATATATGCGTGCAAGTCCCCGAAATATTATCCTCTGTACATAACTCCACGAAATAGAAGTTAAATGTGTATCTACACAAGTTGGAAGTTAAATGTTTATATCTTCACCAACTCCGATTTGGATCGGTTTCGTTGTAAACTAGACTTAAACCCAGAAAACTGTTAGTTAACCGAATCAGAAACCCGATTGTAATTAAAACCTGATCCAGTTTTAGAACGCAACATTAGCCACAATGTCAACACTCAAACCAATACCAAGACTACTCAAAGCCTTCTCTATAGCATATTTCCCTTTCAATTTCTGAAGAAACACACCTCTAATTTTTTCCTCTGGCAACAAAAACGAATCGATAGCTACTTGATTCTTCGAAGTAACTTCGTCTTTAGCCACCACTGTGGTTTAGATGAAATTGGAAGCAACGAAGATAATTCAGCAAGAACATAACTCTCATCTACAACAACATGATTCGATGATTCGTACTGTTCTTCTGAGACTGTGCAAACAGTGCGATTGCATAAGGCACTCGAAATTAGGGTTCTTACATCACTGCGATTAACGTGACGCAATGATTCCACAACTAGATTCAATCTCCTAAGCATAATCTCTCGATTTTCAAATCTAACACTTGTCGATTTTACCAAAATCCCTCCTTAAGACCTAAACATAAATGGAAAAACAAAGATATGTATAAAAGTGATTAGAGAGAAGAAACTTACGAGGAAGATCGAATAAGCTTTTGCTTCGGAGGAAACCAGTGGAGAAGAAGAAGAAGAAGAAGAGGAAGAAGAAGCGAGTAACAATGTTTCGACCCGGTTTAGTTAGGGTTAAATGGTCTATGCATTTGGTACAATTAGCAACTACATAGAATTTCGGTTTATGATATATGTTCAGGTTTGGGTTCTAAACCTGGATCCCATTTGTGTTCCGATCTAAATCGGAATTGGTAGATATAAACATTTAACTTCCAATTTATGTATACACTTTAACTTCTATTTCGTGGAATTATGTTCAGAGAATAACATTTCGGGATTTACACGCATATATCAAAGTTACGGTGGAGAAATAGACAGTTGTTTCCAAACTTAGATAACTAAATTTCTCATAATCAAACTGCGACAAAATATTAATAGACGTTATCTGTTAGAATTTAGTTTACGGTCTAACAATGCAATACAAACTTCCACAAAATGTTTACCAAACAAAAATTCTACAAAACCCCATTTGTAATAGAGTAGCTAAAATTAAAATCGAACTAGAAACAAAAATAAACCCATGGGAAGAGAAGGAAGAACAATCATCAGGGTGATACGCAGGATAACTAAGTGTCATAATGCAACGGAATTTGCTCATAATCGCCAATTTCTTCAAGAACTAAAATTATTCAAACCGAGAATCAATATACAAATTCCGAAAAACACGAACACACCTGAAAAAGCCTGAAACTTTCTCCGGTCAGACCCTGATAGTCGACAATGTAACCGGACAATGAAATCGAAATCGAAATCGAAATCGCAAACCCCTCGCCGGGAAAAGAAGTTTTAATCTGACTCGGGAAGAACAAGACGAAACGGTGAGTAAAAGAGACGGACGAGTTCCATTAATTATGGGCCTTGAACTAAATTGGGCTTTAAAAGTTATTATTTCAGATTAATAGCCCAAATTAGGCCTTTAAACAATTATCTTTCTTTTAGTCAATAATAATTTTTGGTTTGGGTGTGTAACTTTTTTTATTTGGTTCCGGTGTTAGATTAAACTAAAAAAAATGATTATCATGTAATTTATAAAATGATTACAGTTGTACTTGGACAATGATTACAGAAGAACACCCTGAACAATTGCACTTGATTTAGTTAGTTGGTATTTGTGTTATAAAATGATGATTATATTATTACGTTTTTTATTGTTAAACCATCGGAGTTATGAATTTATAATTACATTCTTAATTTCAATTACATGTGAGATACGCAGTTTTTTTTTCTTATCTCCAATTAAAATTATTTTACAATATAAATTTTTTTTTCTTTTAAAACTTTTCATTAAAAAATTGTTTTGGATTTTTACATTTTTATGGGCCTAACCAAAGTCCCAGGATTGGACCTGGTTAACACTCTACACACAATGAATATCTTCTTCTTCTTTTTGCCGTAAAGACATGAATATCAAATACTAAGAAAAGAAAAGAAAAGAGGAAGTATATATTGAAAGAGTTACACATGCATGTATTGTCCAAAATACATCACCCTATTTAGAAAAGAAAACCCGTTCTTATCCTTTTTTTGTCAAAAACATATCTTGTTTAGAAATGCAAAATATAATACTACTGTTATAAAAGGGAATATATTTGAAAATATTTACACAGCATTAATTATTCAAAAGGTATATGAATGTCTTTATAATGACCTGTCATACATGCATGTTCATAAAATACATCACCATTTTAAGAAAAGAAAATCTGTTCTAATCCAAAAACAAATCTTATTTTGAAAATGAAAAATATAATAGTGTTAAAAAAGGGAATTTATTTGAAAATATTTACACATCAACAATTGTTCAAAGATATGAATGTCTTTAAGAACCTGTCATACATGCATGTGTTATTATGTATTAAAAGTAAAAAAAAAAAATTATGTATTAAAAGTAATGTTTGACTCCTTTCAATTGTGTTCAAACTTTTAAATGCTTCCACTAATTTATATAAAAAATATAATAGTGTTAAAAAAGGGAATATATTTGAAATATTTACACATCAACAATTGTTCAAAGATATAAATGTCTTTAAAAACGTGTCATACCTGCATGTGTTATTATGTATTAAAAGTAATGTTTGACTCTTTTCAATTGTGTTCAAACTTTAAAATGCTTCCACTAATTTATATAATTTTTTATCTATTATTATTATAGTACTATATTTTATTTTACATATCAAATTTATTGATTATGATTCGGTAAAAAAATATTTTTAGATCCGCCACTGGCTATAGGAGGAGTGACCGTTATATACACTATCACAATTTAGTATAGTTAGTTCATATAGAAAATTTATTGCCGATAACTACCTCGAATCGAGTCGTCTGACTAAAGCATAGCAAGTTTATATCTATTGAGGACAACTGGACAGTAGGACATATTGGTCGCTGATCCATAAGAGTTGGAGATGAAAATTGTTGGACCAATTTGTTGCTAAATGTTATGGTGCTTTGGTTATAATTTTTACTGTTAATGATTCGTTACTAATTAAGATAGACATAAGTTCTTTTTTTGTGGGTCTGAAGATAGACATTAGTTCATCGTCAAATCCAGTAAGGACCACTCTTAAAATTATCGAAGTCCAAAGTAGTTTTTTACTCTGTTAATTACTTGTTACTAATTAAGATCTACGCTGATTCATCTTCATATCTAATGGGGATCGGTTTTCAAATTATCGAGGCCAAAACAAAATTTAGTCAAAATTTAAAGTTAATTACATTATTTGTTGCTAATTAAGATGAACCTTAGTTCATTATCAAATTGAATCAGGGACGGTCTTAAAATTATCGAGGCCCATAGCAAATTTTAACGGTGCTGTTAATTATTGGGTGATACTAATTAAGATGGACATTAATTTTCAGTCAAATCCAATTTTCAGGGCCGATATTAAAATTATTGAGGCCCAAAGCAAATTAGCTACTTTCTCTGTTCCATATAATGTTCATATTAATATGTCACAATAATGAGATTAAATCATTTTTCGGTTTCTAATTAGGGTTTCCAATATTTGCATTCCATTTAGGGTTTCCGATTTTTCAATTATGGTATTAGAATTCGATTTTTAGGGTCAAACATTTGATCTAACAAAAATTTAAGTTTTTATTATACATTTAGCTTTAGATTAAACTATTTTAAATCGCGGTGATTTCAATTTTAATTATACATCCTGGGGAGTGTTGGTCTCTCTTGTTATAGTATAGACTAGTGTTTATGCCCGTGCCCTGCACGGGGAAGTTGCACTTAATTTAATTTTTGGTTAACAATTAATTTAAATTATAAATATATAAATATTAAGGATCATATCCACTAAATTTTAACATTTTCAGAAGAAGAAAGAAGAAGCAGTTTTATATTTTTCTGGCATTGTTTTTATTTTTATATTTTTAGAAAGTTATATAAAAATCATAATCCCTAAAACATAAGGTGAATGATTTAGTTGCACCCCAAGCCCAAATAAAAAGTCTCAAACAGATAATTTGCCGTTCTCTCATGAAGTTTTTTGAGATGTGGTCTATTCGTTTTACAATTTCTTGTAACTATAAATATAAATATTAAATAAATTTAGGGGAAATATTTTTAAGTAAGAAAAGTAAGACGCAAATATTTTTAAATAAACTTATGGCCCTTCATAAGTAAGACGCAAGTTTTTTTTGTTTTGTTATCAAAGTCTTAAAAAACCCAAAATTCATTTTAGCTAACAACTCATGTCTAGAGATGGTTGTGATGGCATTTCCTGGCCTGTTTTTCATCTGGCCCATTTAAACCTATTTTCACCTCAATTTCTAAATTATGAAAAAACAAATAATTGTCTGGTTAAAAAACCACAATTTTACCCTAATTTTAATTTTCCAAACCCCTTATTTCCATAATAGCCGTAAATAGCAAACAAAAACCCAGAAAATTCCAAAATCTCTCAAAATCCATCGCTCTCAATCTCTATTCTTCAACAAGATTTCAATCATTCTTCAATTTCAATTACAATTTCGTTTATAATTTCCGATAAATATCCATACCTATACATACAAAAATTGATGGTGAGGATGAAGGTGAAGGTTGGCGTTAATTTTGAAGAGTTAAAGAAGATGATGACTAACGGTGGAGCTTGATGGAAATCAATCGGAAACTAAGCTATGAGAAATAAGAACTAAACTTTGAGAGCAGATGGACATGATTGTTCTTCTTTGGTTTCGGTGAAGAAATCGAGTTCGAGATATCAGAATATGGTGAGTCAAATTGTAGATCTTGGACTCCGGTGGTTCTTACCGTTTATGGCGCTTTGTTATCTTCGTTACATGAGCGCTACTTCTAATATCGTTCATGACTGCGATGAAGTGTTCAATTACTGGGAGCCTCTTCATTATCTTCTCTACAAGTCCGGATTTCAGACCTGGGAATACAGGTTTGTTTGTATAATGCGTAGTAGTGATGTTCGTAGTGAGTAATAGCCACGATGTTAGGTCAAAGCAGTATAAGTGATAGAAGTAGAGTGTATAGATTGTGTTTGAGTGAAAAGTTGTTTAAAATTTGAAATCAGAAATGGAAGTTTGAGTGTGGTTTTAGCGGAAATTTCTTAGACGAATTGCTTTTGTTTGTTTTGCAGTTCCAACTTTGCTCTTCGATCGTACTTATACATTCTTTTCCATGAATTGGCGGCGAGGCCTGCTGTTTGGTGGTTTGGTGACGACAAGGTAAACATTGCTGATTTCCTGATGTGTTATTCTTATTGGTATGTCACTGCTTATCTCTTATCTACTTGTGTATTTCTTGTGGATAGGTTAAAGTTTTGTACGCGGTGAGACTCTTTCTCGGACTGGTTTCTGCAGTTTCAGACACTGTCCTGGTTGTTGCACTCTCCAGAAGTGAAGGTACCTCTAGAGTTAAATAGTGAGTTTTGTGAATGTGACGACGATGCTTGATCTGCATAAACAATAAAAATATTATGTAGTAGTTCAATTTTATTTAGGAGGATGATGAGAAATACCTACCTTTATATGGAACGCCACTGTGATTGTAATTTCTTGATGCAAAATGATTGGAGTTATATGTTTCATGATTCAAATTTTCTTCTCTCATATTTGGTGCAGAATCAGAATTTCCTTTGCCATTTCTGTTCAAGTTCTGTGTCGTGTCATCAAAGCTTTTATTCAAGTTTTGTGTTGGAGAAGTAGCTGAAATGAAGGTATGATTTTCGTTATTCTGATTGAGAGCAAAATACTAACATAATTTGGGTTGTTAACAATATTCTTACATGTCTCTGGCTGCTTTTTTTTTTTTATTTTTCTTCTCTTTTATATAACGCATTCGCTTGATTCTTGGAGATTCATGTTCTATAAAAAATATCATGAGTATGTGTGAAAGCAAAATAATATTTCCCTTTATCTTAAATCAGTATTTATAAGCACATAACTCCATTGTCGTTGTACTCTGTTTAAGATAGTCAGACTTAAAGATTTGAATAGGATATTCATAACTAAAGTGAAGTTACCTTTTGAGTTAAATAGTGAGTTTTGTGAATGTGACGACGATGCTTGGTCTGCATAAACAATGTAAAAATATATTACATAGTGTTCAATTTTGTTGAGGATGTTGTAAAATATGTACCATTACATGGACTGCTTGTTTTGTTATTCAAATTTGCTTCTCCTATACTTTCTGCAGAACTTGGTATTCCATCGCCATTCATGTTAATGTTCTGTGCCATCTCGTCAAAGTGTTGATCCAAGTTTTCACTTGCAGAAGCAGCTGAACAGAATGTAAGATTTCCGTTATTCTCACTGTAAACAAAAATTAAACTTAATTTTTCTTGTTAACAATATTCTTACATGTTTCTAGTAGATTTTTTTGGTTTTTCTTCTCCTTTATAAGACGCATTCGCTTGATTCTTGGAGATTCAGATTCTATTAAAAGCATCATGAGTATGTGTGAAAACAAAATATAGGAAAAACAGTGAGATAGATTCTATGTCATTCATATTACCATTTGTAATATCAGTTAAGATATTAGCTGTAACTCTGTTTGGCCGTGTTTGTGGTACAGAAGTTACTTTTATATCAGGAGGAATGTTTTCTTTGAGATCTGGGTTTTCTGTAGGTTTTACATAAAAAAGAGAGTTAATGCAAGTACGTGATGAATAATATATTGCATGATAGTACTGCAAGTACCTTGATTTTCTGTTTGCTTGTTTTTTTTCTGTGAACGAATTGCCAGCCTTTCCATCCTTTTTCTCTTTGGTGTTGATATCTTCATTTCTATATCCTTTTGCAGGATGACATGAATAAAGAAGTAGTAAAATGTGAATTGAATGGAAAAAACTGCGAAGAAAGTTATGGGAGAAATCAACTGTACCAAAAGGAAGAAGACAATGTAACTGCCGATGTTGATGAATAGAATTTTGTGTAACTGCTTCTGTAATTAACATAATTATTTAGTAATCTGAAATAAATAAATAAAAAATTTGTAAGGTTCAACGTGTCTAACCAACTTTTTTTAATTATTTCTTGAATAGCAATTTTATCATATTTTAATATGTTAAAACTTATCAAAATATTTATTAATTTTAAACATTGTGAAAGAAAGACAAATATAAATTATAAGCATTTATTGGTAGAAATAAATCAAGAGTAGATTCATTAACACATAAACTTTTTATTATATTGGCATCACATAAATTTATCTAATTAAGAAACAATGGCCAACAGGTTTAATAAAGGTAAACATAGATCGAAGTTAGAGTTTTAAAAAGCATGAAATTGATAATTGTTAAAAGAAAGAACAACAAAACATAACATCAGTTTTGTTAGATTCCTAAATTCGAAAAAAAGAATGAATAATTTCCCAACGATCACTTTCTTTCCTTCTTTATTTGACTCTTGGACATCAATTTAGGCTTTGTTGATGATTGTTGAACAACATCAATCTCACAGGAAGGTAATGATCTTTTAGTCGTTGGAGTTAGCATAGAAACATTAGAAGCAGCATTGTCTAAGTTTTCAGCTTCAGAAGAAATATTATCAGTCTGCAAAAAACAAAAGTTCACATTAATACAATTTAATCAACAGTGGCTATAAAAAGTATTAAAGTATTAATATATTACATAGACCTGAGTTGAATTTCCAGCTGAAATTGCAGATACTGAAACTATTTCCGGTTCAAGAGCCTGCTAAACAAAAATATAATAGTAACATAGGAAGTAATAGTTTTTTAAAAAAATTGTAATAAAATGTACTTACCAAAATGTGATCACAGTCAGCAAATTTTTTAACTGTGTCAGGATCATCAGTAAGGCTTAAAACTCTGTATGTAGAAGAGCGATTGTATGTTGCTGATTCTTTAACCAGGAGCTTAAAAACATAAATTCGACCATTAAGATCAAGCAGCTCTTGAGGAGTTTCGTCAGATCGGTTAAACTGCATTGTTAGTTATGATTTCATTAAATCGACTATATATAATGCAAGAGTAAGACAATGGAGAAAGATAGGTATAGGAGACGGTGAATTAAATATACCTTGACTTGTTGCTCAAGCAACTCATATGCAGATTTTCTAATGAGTGGAATGACTACATCGTCAAATAAAATAAGAGAAGTGCTAGCACTGGTGTCCATTGCTCTAACTGCCAACTTAAACCTGAGAAAAGAGTAATGCATAGTTTTCATGCATTAATTTATTATGAAATGTATAAAACATTAAATTATATTAACATGAAAAATGTTAGAACCTGGGTTGTGTCGATGCAATTTGTTTTTTGCATTTCTCACAAGAAAACTTATTGGGCTCTGTTTCTTCAGTGTCAGGATTGAAATAAGGAGTAACTTTCGTATAGCAAACTGTACAACCGATGTAAAACCAAGAGGTTTTTGACTCTATGCAAGATATTGATGCATGTACATTGCCTATCGTGCCCTATATATTAAGAATAAACATTGAAATGATAAAGATTAAATAATAGGCTAAAACCATATATGTAAATGTTTGTTTACCATGTCTAGTTCTCTGAGTTGGCTGATTGTTTTCTTGTCAGATAAAGAAAAATCAGTTTTTGAAGTCTGAACAAAGTTAGAAGACTCAATTTCAGTAATAGCCAACAATGTGTTTGGTTCACCATTGCATAATCTGTAATATAAGAGGATTTATACTTAGATGAACCTACAATATAACAAAATGAGAACGATACAACATTTGCTTACGCTATCTGAAACTCAATAATCTCTGGCAATGGAGTATTGATCATGATTTTTGTTGCAAAATTTGAACTTTGAACAGTGGCTTTCCCTGAAAAAGATGGAAAATTTTGATCAATACTTTGTTTAACCAAACTGTGGATGTGATAATGGGATATTGAAATATACTCATAATGATATATATATATATACCTTTAAATATCGAAGTTTTCATCAAACTTCCAAGAAAAATGACGGGGGCAGATGTTTGGCTTTCAATTTGAGAGTGAATGTCATCTGCAAGTTTTCCCCATATGGCAACATCAACAACTGAATCCCTAAAAAACAAAATCAATAAAAATTTAGTTATGATAAACTCCAAAAAAAAAAAACAGAACCGTATATAAATTAGAATATAATCTAATCAAAAATCACCGTGAAACTGAAAAAGAGAGAAACAGAGAGAGAGCTCTCCATAAATATCTTTTTCGAAAATGGTTACTTATTACAATAAGATTCATTAGTCTCTAGTCTACGTCTCTGAGAAGATCACTTAACGTAATGAATATTGGATTTTGAAATGCATGCAAATAAAACAGATGACATCAAGTACAAAGAGTATGTTATATGCATCAAGTTTTCAGAAACAACATTTGAGAAATCAAAATGTGAACGTGTGCATAGTTGAAAGCCATGATTCATATATTCATAGAAGTTTAAATAAAACTTACCCGAGATCCTTAAGTCGAAGATTAAGTATTTTTGTTGGGCCATCAACGGAGGTAGTGATATCCTTAACTTCATTCATCCCAATAATCTCACCGATAATGTCTGGAAATTAAAAAAAATCAGAGAAACATAACAAATTCTTAAATGAAAAGACAAAAGTAAAATGGCAAAGAAAACATACCAATGAATATATCTGCAACATTAGTCTTTGCTATTATTTCAGGAAAAGGACAGAAGTTGAAACGTGATTCTAAATTTGGTATTTGTTCACATGGCTTGACACATGTGTAAAAGATGAAATTGATCTTGTAAGGATGCGCAGAACTTCGAAACTGTCCGAGATTGGGGCCTAATTCAAAGTTCATGAGGACATAGCACTCTCCTTCTTCTAGTTGCTTCCGAAATTTGGAAAGTAAATTTCCTTTGATGGAAGCTTGAATCCTACCTCTCTGTTATAAAATGATAGTGTAAGATATTAACTCACCTGAAAATTTACAAAGAGTATGAATAAATGAATGAAGTAAACAAACAAATGTACATTAACCTTATCATCTACAAGGAGCATATCGATTCCTGTAAATTCGTTTGGTTTATCTTTTTTCGGAAATCCCCACAGTCGAACAACTCTAACTTTGATCTTACATGGTTCAATTGCAGGAGTTATATGCGAAACAGGTGTAAAATCCAGCGGCATGATGAATTAATCCGCCTCCTGTAAAGTGGATAATGAATCAAAAATAGAGTTAAGACACACAAAGCAGAAGTAATAGTTGCTCAGAATTAAAAAAAAATCAGAAAGAAAGAGTTTTTTTTTTTAAGTAACTCATGTGACAAATATTTCATGTTTTTGCTGGAATCAAAAACACACAAAGATTCATGAATCAACTCCAGCATCGATCAGGAAAACCCTAGAAATCGAGGCAAGAAAAAAAGCAATCGGGAACCTTAGTTTATTATCTTCACGGGATTGGTCAAGTGGAGAGAATCAGAACAAATTTTAAGAGCGCATTCAAGTAATTTTGGTAGGCCAGAGAGAGAGCGAGAGAAAAGTGAATTTCTGGAAAATTGAATCAGAAGATAATATTGAATTGCTGCAATAAAAAACACACAAAGATTCATGAATCAACTCCAGCGATCGATCAGGAAAACCCTAGAAATCGAGCCCAGAAAAAACGCAATCGGGAACCTTACCGCGACACCAAGATCGAAGGTTATCGGAGAGAAGCGTCGGTAGTGGTTTATTATCTTCACGGGATTGGTCAAGTGGAGATAATAGTGAATTTCTAGAAAATTGAATCAAAAGAGAAAAATATGTCGAAGTCTTTTGTTGCCGATTATATAACTTCATTGTTGAAGAGAAAGTGTGAAGTGGGGGAGATCGTGAGAGAGCGGTTAGAAGAAAGAAGTTTTTTATTTTATGTTAATATAAAAATTAAAAGGAAATATATCTTTCGGGTATTTTTTTTTTTTTTAAATATTGAAAAGACCATTTTTTGGGACTTTTGCCAGATGGCATTTTAATAGGAAGAAGGAAGCAGTTAGAATGACTTGTGAATTATGATAAAAGGATTATCGATAATTAATATTAACTAATTTCTAATCATTGTATAATTTACGTAACGACTAAAAAATTTATGATTAATGTTTTTTTCTCAAGATACGCATTATTAAAATATATTTTACTTCTAAGATAGGAGCTACAAATGATATTTGTCTTTCAAAAATATATAACGAATATACATGCTATATATTGCCCAAAAAGAAATAATATAATTATAATAGATTTTTTACATTAGATTTCTTATTTGCAAAGCGTAAATACATGTATCTCTATTCATCAATTGAACAAATCTAGAATCTGCCTTTTAAAATGCAATATTATGTTCATAATTCAAGATTTCCCAGTATCTCCTTCACTAAACGTATTGTTTTCTACTAATCTTCAATACTACTAGAAGAGATGTTTTGAACAAAGCTAATTCTGATCCAATAACACGTTTTCCATTATTATTTTGTATTAAAAATTAATATATATAAAGTATATATTTAAATATATTAATTTTGTGCGACTGATATATATATATAGTTATTATTTATAAACCGATAAACTTAAAAATAAGAAGTGGATGTTTTTCAATGTTTTTAAATATTATTAAATATATACTTGGATTCTAATTACATTAATGAAATATACATATGTTTTTAATAAGATTTGAAAAATTATGAATATATTTTCGAAAAGTTAATAATAATTTATTATTGAAAAAACATAGCATTCACTATGCAATAGATTCCAATGATAAATAGTTTATTTAAAAAAAATGATACGCTTTGTAAACTTCTGATTTTCAATATAAGCGATTTATTACCAAGAGTGTGATCATACAATAACAGCTCATGCTGGCCACATATTAGTCTCTCATCTTTTTGTTTTAATTTTAAATTTATTTTCAACTTGTCCACACTAATTAGTGGATTACATTATAATCGTTTAAGAAATATCATCTAATTTTAGGTCTTTAGACTCTCCAAATGTTAAGTTATGAAATATCATCTAATTTTAGGTCTTTAGACTCTCCAAATATTAAGTTATGAAACATCTATACTTCACAATGGGTATTGTAAGTTTCTAACCTAGGTATAATATATAGATACAAAAGGACGAGATTTATAACTACGACCTTTAGAGAATTATCTATACAATGCTTTATTTAGTTCGATTATAACCAAAAAAATGCTTTAGTTCGTGGTTAATATACAAGTCAAAAACCCACATTCAAAGTCTCCAATAAGGCAAACTAATTACACAAATGTATTGTATAAAAAAAAAAAAAAATCAGACAAATGTATTGAAGACCAGTCTTTGACATAATTAGAAACCAAATCTTAAGGAATGATCACAAATATATTCGTAATTATTTGTTGTTAAATAACCTAACGTTTTCACTAAATAAATCCATTTTATACAACCTTAGTAAAACAATAAATAAAAATAAAAACTAAATTGATTGACAACTTTTATCGGCTGTAATTAATGTATTATGATTTTTTCATTGACTGTAATTCGCACCCCTTCACTACTATATAACTCAATACACATCACAAACAATCAAACACAAGCAAAAAACAAAATAAAAAATCATGACGAGGAAGAAGGTGAAACTTGCTTTCATCGCCAACGATTCCTCAAGGAAAGCCACGTTCAAGAAAAGAAAGAAAGGTTTGATGAAGAAAGTGAATGAGCTCTCGACTCTATGCGGTATCACTGCATGTGCCATCATCTACAGTCCGTACGATACCAATCCCGAGGTGTGGCCATCAAACTCCGGAGTTCAAAGGGTGATTGCTGAATTCAGGACGTTGCCGGAGATGGACCAGCACAAGAAGATGGTGGACCAAGAGACCTTTCTCCGACAAAGGATCGCGAAAGCAACCGAGCATCTCAAGAGACAAAGGAAGGAGAATAGGGAGCTTGAGATGACTGAAGTCATGTTCCATTGTTTGATCGGACGCATGGGGATGTTTAATCTTAATATTATGGATCTTAATGATTTAGGTTATTTAATTGACCAATATCTTAAAGATGTTAATCGCAGGATTGAGATCTTGCAGAATTCTGGTATGGAGATTGGTGAATCTTCCAATGCTGGTCCAGCCGAAGCTGAAGCAGCTGTTGAAACCACGGTTGTCGCGGCTACAACTGCCCCAGCCGCTATGGTTTCTGAGGCAGGTTCTTCCTCCTCCGCGGCTGCTGCGACTTTCTTTAACTCTATTCAGCCTCATCATCAACCTCAGCATCAGCCTCAATCTCAACCTCACCAACAGTTTCGTTATCCAGCGGCTCCACATGTTGGATTCTATGAGCAACCGCAGAATCTGAATCTGAGTCAGAATCAAAACCAGACCCAACAACAATGGTTTATGGAGATGATGAACCATCCTGAGCACATGACTTACATGGCTGAGCAAATGGGTTTGACGTTCATGGATGATAACCACCACAACCGCAACCACCACCACCTCTACCACCACCACCAACAGATCCCGGGCGATTCCTTCACCGCTCCAACCACCGTCTCAAGCAGTATCATCCCCATTACCACCAACCGTAACCACTACTACCAACCGCAACCACAACAGCAGATCGCCGGCGATTCCTCCACCGCTCCAGCCTCCTCCAGCTCAAACAGTATCGTCCCCGTCACCGATCCAAATCTCACCAATAACATCTGGTTCCGTTAGGGTTTTGAGAGTGTGCATTTAGATGCCGATATAAGCCAAAAAAATAATCTATATTTAATAAGTGTTTTTGTTTCTTGTTGTTGTTGCATTGCATTTTCTTTTCTTTATGTTGTCGTGTTTCCCTGTTATGATTATGGTTTGATTTTGTTGTCAGGATGATTATGGTTTTAATGTTATGGATTTGTGATTCTATCGTTTTTAACTACTAGTATCATTTTGTTTATCCCTTTTTTACTACAGATATGCCTAGTCTTTTTTAATTCTAAATGGAGTTAAAAATTTCTCTAATAATTGTGCTTTTATTTTATATTAAATGAATTCTCGCACAATTGACAACTAAAAAATCCCACCTAATCGACAGTTATATTTAAAATGCTGATTATGAAATAGTCGTCAAGATTTTACATACAGTATTTGTTTCGAATTATAGAAACACGATGCGTCATAGTTTTCTTTTCTGATATTTTAGATTAATTATATTTTAAATTTATTATATCTATTATCAATTCCTAACTCTTTTTCCACTAGAATCGTTTGAAGTTATCAATGATGATTTATTTGTATCTCATCCGTTTTAAGAAGAAAGTGCTTTGGAGTTTTGTTTTTGATTATATACTTTTAAGGTTTTTTTTACATTTTCAAAGCGATCTTTCTAATCAAAAGATTAATTTACACATAAAATTTTTAAATGCAAGTCATAACCATTTAAAACCTATGATATATTAAATATGGAATTTGTACATTTAAAACATTTTTAATCTGTATAAAATATGTCAAAACGATATTTTTGTGCAACTAAAGTATCACTTACTAGTCATCTCTCGTCTCTTCTATCTCTATGAATTGAAATTCTGTTTTCTATCTATTTCTAAAATTCTCATGTTTCTTTCTCCGTTATATATATATATATATATTTTTTAACATCTTATAGATATTTATTTATACATTTTCTCTTTCTTATTTTATATCATTTTATATGATACTATTTATTTTTGTAAGACAAAAAGATATTTTGTCTTTCCTGATTGTGAAATATATAAAATAGGAATTTATCCGTTTGTGGAGCCTACGACTTAATTTGACCCAACACAAAAAGAACTTACGGAGGTTTAACAATTAACAAAATACCTCAAAACCGTAAAATATGTTTTTATACCATACTAAAAGAAAATGACAATTTTGACTCAAATATGTATTATTTTTAATACAATATGTGCAGGGCCGGTAAATATTGATTTTTGAAAAAAAAAATCAAATATTTAAAAGGCTAATCAAACCTTTTACCTCTTTTTTATTCTATGTAATCCATGAATCAATTGAACTAAAGAAAAGTTATATTTATATTTTTGGGCCGATAATATATATAAACAAAATATCAAAAAATTTGGACCACAAGCACAGATTTGGCCCGCTTGCTTTAGGGTCCTGCATATGTGCACTTTCATCGTTACACTACTTTTTTGGTTGGACAGAAGAAATTCCATGAATATGCAATGGATAATGATACATAATCCTTGTACAGTTTAAAAAGAAAATTTGGCTAGAAAGACCCTTTTTGGCAAAGGCAATGATGAGTTATTAAAACGTTTGCTCGCTGGAGAAAATATGTGATGGCGAAAGGATGATGTCCAAAGCCTTACATTTGAGCAAAGATTATGAATGTTGATGTCTGTTATCCGACTTCTTTAAAGAAAATGACTGTTTCACCCATCATATATATTGAGAAAGTGGTGTTTTGTCCAATTAAAATAAATATAATGTGAACATAAGCATCACCGATTACACTTGTCGATCTCACCACAAATTAGTTATCTTGTAGTTTGAGTAAGAACTAGATAATTAATATAATTAACTAAAGATTTGCTCTACTTTAATGCTAATTATTTCTAGGTAAAGTAGCCAGTACAATGACAACACATCATGTGGAGCCTTTCACTACAATATAAACATTGTTTTACCATAAAAAAATATAGTACACAAACCACATGCATACAGAAAAAATCATTTACTATTGTCATGCCGAGGAAGAAGTTAGACCTAACTTACATTTCCGATGACACATCAAGGAAACTAGCATTCAAGCGGAGGAAGAGAGGATTTATGAAGAAACTCGATGAGTTCAAGGATCTCTGCAACGTCGATTCATGTGCAATCATGTACAATCCATTCGACACCAGTCCAGATGTATGGCCATCAAACTTGGAGGAGGTGACTAACTTACTGAAGAAGTTTGAGATATTGTCGGAGTCGGAGAAACTACACAAATCGGTGAACCTTGAAGGATTTATCAATCATGATATCACAAAAGGCGAGAAGAAGAATAAAAGGATGATGAATGAAAATAAGGAGAGTTTCATGAGGGAGCTCATGTTGGGATATCTTGGTGGGAGCATGGGGGATCTGAGTATGGACGATAATATTCGTCGTGACTTGTGTAAGTTCATAGATCAATATCTCATGAATCTTATTCATCATAAAAACGTAAACCTAAAGAATCCAAATTTTAAAGTCGGTGAATCTTCCTCAATGGCTATGGCTGCAGACATGGCACCAACTTCTATGGATGGGGTCATGGCTCCACCAGCTATGACCTCCTCCTTCATGAACGCCCCGACCCTTAACACTCTTCGGCTAACCGACGAGTTGCAAGCTATGGTCTTTTCATACCAAATGCAAAAACATATTCATCCTCTTGCAAAAAATTCTCTTAATGTCCCAATCTCCAACTCTCCTCAACCAACCAACAACTTTCAGACCATAATGTCTTCGAACCAAATACCCGAACATGTTAATTCTCTTGGAGGCAATTTTCTGAATGCACCAAACTTCAACTACCCTTTTCTAACCGATGAGTTGCAAGCCATGATCTCTTCATATCAAAGACCAGAACATGTTAAGTCTCTTGCAAACAATTTTTTGGATGCCCCAATCTTCAATTCTCCTCAACCAACCAACGAGTTACAATCTTTAATCTCTTCATATCAAAGACAAGAACATGTTAATTCTCTTGCAGACACTTCTCTAAATACCCTAATCATCAACTCTCCTCGACTTAGAAACGAGTTGTTGCCCATAATCTCTTCAAGCAAGGGATCAGAGCAGTTTAATGTTCTTGCAAGCAATCTCCTCCCAAATAGCAAAGAAGAAGTCTATATTCCAGTTACGAGTCAGGTAATTTTTGTTTGTGATCAATGTATCCATGTATTATTATATTAATCATTGTATATATTAGCAACACTATTGATATTTGATTATGTTTCAGGATGAATTTTACTATCCGCATCAGAATCAAGATCAGCAACAAGAATTCGTCGAAGAGATGTTGAAGCTTGGTGAGCAAACATGTTTTCCTTGGATGGACGACAATCACCAGTTCTAAAGCATCTCATCGTAATGTTATGTTTTTTTAGTTTTCGCAAATGTTTTAAGTGACAAATCTTTGATTTGTTATGTCTTATCTTTTCAGCTCATCAACTTTGAGTTTTCTTATGAATATGTGTTCTCTATCATGTGAGAGAAATCAGTGTCAAATTATGAATTTAGAGTCATTAAAGTCTAAAGTCATTATATATATACATATTTATAGATATATATATATATATATATATTGTCAACCTATTTTGTATTTTTCATCTCTTAAATCAATAAAAATCAATCTTCAAACCAAAAGTAACAATATTTTCTCAAATTCTTCACAAATATTGGATTGCGAATTAAGATAATTTTCTTAAGGATTTTTTTTCTGCCAACTTTTTTGGTTAATCATCGGTTGATTCATAATGTGTGTAAACATTAAACATTTTGGACTATACATCTCATGTTAGGATTCGGTCGCGTAGTTTATTTCGGATGGGCTTAATAAATTTTTTTACTGAAAGACTCATTTATCTTTATAATTAGTTGAACGCTACAACGAATTAAATACTTATAATACTAACTAAAAAAAATCTATTCTAAAGAAGAAAGTAACTGAATAATCTTTTCAAAACTGAAAAAAATTTATTTGCAAAATCTTATCTAAAACACTCACAAGACAGACTGTAAAATTAGCTGGATACAGGCAAACTATAGAAACTATTTTGTGTCACATCCAATAATAAATTAATCCATAAGATGCAATGTATGATAAATATATAGTTTCTTAAAAGAGATTATATTCTAATGCACAAAATAGGTAAATGATTTGAGTGAATGTATTATATGTTATTCAATATAGAAACTCAAAAATTTAATTACAATGTAACTCTACAAAATAAATAATATTATTATTTATTGTTTTCAAGTTAAAATAATAATCAGTAGCCAATAAGAAGATAATATCGGAACTTTACAAGTGAAAACAACCTTTGTGATGATATATATAATCTTACAGTGTAAACAAACATTTTCACTAATAAATATTCGTTATTGTCTATATACCATGTGGCTTAATTAAATACTATTTCATAAATATGAAGGATTTTCACGAAATTAATATATATATATATATATATATATATATATATATGTCAATAGTTATAATTAAATTTTCCAAGTAAATGACAATACATCATTTGGACCATCCACAAGTCTATATAAACCAACTCTTAAGTCCTAACAAAAAAAAAATACAACATACAAAATATACAAAACACTGGTCTTATCATCATGACGAGGAAGAGGCTAAAGCTAGCTTACATCGCCAATGATTCATTGAGGAAAGCAACATTCCACAAGAGGAAGAAAGGGCTCATTAAAAAGATCAACGAGCTCTCCGTTCTATGCGGTATCGAAGCATGTGCGGTCATCTACAGTCCGTTCAGCTCAATCCCGGACGTGTGGCCAACGCATGAAGGAGTGAAGAAAGTAGTGGACAAGTTCGAGATGCTGCCAGAGATTGAGCAAGAGAAGAAAATGATGAATCATGAAGGATTTCTCAGACAAATCGTCATAAAAGCTATGAATAATAACCACAAAAAGATTGCCGAAAATGGTGAGAGGACGATGAAGGAGGCTATGTTCCAGCTTCTTGGTGAAAATGGGTACAAGCTTAACTTGACTGATGGGAATCGCCAAGATTTGTGTAAGTATATTGATCAATATCTTAAGGAGCTTATTCACCACAAGAACGATATCCTAAGTCAGTCGCATCTTGAATATGGAGAATCTTCTTCAGCTGCTACGGTCATGGAAACCAGAGCTATAGCTGAAGTAGGTTCCCCTTCCTTTCCAAATTCTGATGTTTTCAACCCTCCTCAACAAACCAGTGATTTAGGGGCTTTGAGTTCCATAATCTCTTTATATCAGAGACCAGAACATGGTTATACTTTTGCCGGTAATTTTTTTCCTGCTACTAGTGACCAACAAGGTTGTTATCCGATGATGAATTTGGTCGGTATTTATGATCAGAATCTACACTTGAATGCTAATAATCAGTATCCGCAGAGGTTTGGATATCCGAATGTAGGTCATGATTGTATATACAATCCGAATCAAAATCAGGTCCGGCAGGAACAATTGTTTGTAAGTCAGATGATGAACCATCATGAGGAAATGCGTTTTCCTATGATAGATGAAAATAACCGTTACTACAACCAGCAGCCCTAAATCATCTTTGTCAACGACGTTTGTTATGAAGATTTATATTCGGTAACAAGTCTTTGCCGGTTTGATATGTATTGTCTTTGCATTTCATGGAACTAGCTAGGATTTCCTAGTTGTTTAATATGCGTTTTTATTATGTTGTTTTGTTCGCGGAGAATTTGTTACTCTCTCTCTCTGCCTTTCTCTCTTTCATAATTAAGTGTTTGAAGATTTTTAGTTTTTGTTTCAATTCATGTTGGTTTATATTTTTAGTGCTTTTTTAAACAAAGTTCGGGTACACTATCACTTTAGTTTTTAGTTAGAGAAATAACATTATATATATGATGTATTAACAAAAAATATAACATAAATTTTAAGTGTGTGAGAAAATCTAAAATATATCTCCAAACAGTCATCTTTTCAATAATAAAGAATCGACTATCTATGAACTCAAGTAAAAAAGAGTTCATTTGAAACTTTATAGGTTCTAGTATGAATTATTTACAAAACAAATTAAAAGATTTTAATGCCCGCCGGCGTTTTAAACATGGGCTTTGTCGAACATTCCTACAGCACTAGGGATTTTTCCGGTATAGGGAATTTATGCTAATATGCATTTTTTCTTTTGACGGATGCCAGATGGATGTTCATCGATGTTTTTTCCATGGATTCTCTGGTATATCTGGAAAGCACGAAACGATAAAGTGTTTCATGGTTTGGATGCCGATCCAAATAGGGTTTACCGCAATGCGGTTGCGGAAGCAATGGCATGGGAGAAAGCTCAATCTGAGGTTCCATCCCAGCTCCATATACCTATGGCGGAAGGCCAGACGACTATGCAATACTCTGGCTTAAAGTGTTATATTGATGGATCCTGGAAAGATAGCGATCCAGCATCGGGTATTGGCTGGTTCTTGTTCCAAGAAGATGATACGGCGATCTTAATGGGGACTAGAAATACGAGACGGAGTATGTCCCCTTTACACTCAAAAGCTAAGGCGTTGGTATGGACGATGCACTCTATGCTCTGACTGTCAATTGCTCGTCGGACCGGTGGCCTCCCACAATGCAAGCAGAGAGATTTTTGGAATCCTCTAAGACATTGCGAATCTAATTCCTCGAATTTCGTTACGTATCTCGAGCCAAAAAAATCTGGCGGACTCACTTGCAAAGAGTGCAGTGAAAAATTGGCCTAATGTAACCCATTAATCGATTTAGATGGAATGAACTTGTTGAGCAAAAAAAGAGTTTCTATTTTTGTTTCTGTTGTAAAAATATTTGGGGGATGTAAGTAGATCCTTGTGTTGAACAAAGTTGGGAGTAAAGATGCATGTGGAATGCAAATAGATGGTACTCCTAATTTCTCAAATAAAAGTCAATTAATAGAGACCGCTCAGTACTGGCCATTAAAGAGTTTTCCAACGATTTCGTATAGTATTCGAATGACCTTTTCATGATTCTGACTTTAATATTTTTGTCGGAAATTTTGAACTAAGAATTTCTTCTTTTTGTAAATAGAATTTGAGGGTAGTATTAACGTACACATGTTTTTGTTTGTCATCGTTTACTACACTCTCTTCGAAAATTGTCAGCCAACATATAAATGTGTGTAGTATATGCATTAATCATTAGACTGCCTCAAGAAAAAGTGTTAAGCCACGTTGTTAGTCTTAATTTTTTTGTTTTCTTTGTATTGTTAGTGATTTTATTTTATTTTATTTTATTTGTGGTGATCGAATCTTGTAGACTGACACACTCACAAATCATGAGTTTATGTAGGCACCACTAGGAGATCACTAACCATTAAACTAAATTAAAGGGAATATTTTTTGGTTAATAATTGGCAGTAAAAGTAAGAGTGTATGAACCAAGAAAAAGCTCAAAGCGAAAGAAGAGAGATAGAGAGGAATCAAAGTACTCTTAAAATGTACCTTTTTGTACAACAACAAAAGCATTATGTGAGGGGAAGAACTGAACAAGGACCTCCCCTCCATGCAAATAATATCAATCATATAAAGTTCTTGATTCTACAGGCTGGCTCCAAATCTTGGTTTTTAGTTATTTTATTTTCAATGGATCTCATTATATGAACGACCTTTTTGTGCTAAGAAGTTACTACAACAATGTCAAGAAAGAAAATACTACAACAAAAACTCATAGTAAACTCAAACGATGTTAACGCGGTTGATTAGTTTAGTTAGATAAAATCATATATGTAACTATATCAAAGTTCATGGGTATCGAATTTAAAACCAAGTAACAAAGAATGGAGTCATTCAATACTCTTATGTTACTTTTAATAACTCAAAAGTAATTGTTAATGATTGAATTTCTCCATATTCTTTATTTCTTGGATTAGGATATCTTAAGATTACTAACAAACTACACCGTATATTTGAGTGTTTGCAAGCCTCAAGTCTTGTTCATTCCATTTTTTTTGTTGGCATTATTACTCTTGACAGTCAAATTTTTAGTTGTAAGAATTTAATATTCCTCATTCCCTTTTACTTACGAGAATTTAACATGTCTCATGATTTGTTTTTCTTAAAGCATGTATTTATAAGAGCTATATACGTACATATATATTAATTAAAAATCTTATTATTTGGCATTTGGCCGATTAACCAAATCAACCCCAAAAAAATACTTCATGTGATTGAACTAGCTAGAAGATGAAAGGAGAGAAATAGGAACGAGAAGCTATAACAAACAAATTGTGAAGAAAGATCGATTTCTTAACTACAAATAAGACACAATCAATAAATTATCACAAGGACAGAGAAAATACAATTTACATGGAATCGAATCAACCCTTGATCGTCATATTCATCATCATGCCTTGTTGGATTGGTAAGGAGAGAGAGTCTGGCGCTCGGACTCAGAGACACGAGTCTCGTGAAACTTGGCGATAAAAGCAGAAGCTTTACGGTCGATGCCTGGTTCCGCGACCCAATAACGTTTGTCTTCGTCACTAGCCAGTGGTTTGCGAGTGTAAACAACGTCGTCCCATGAGTCATCCACTTCCACTCGGTGAGATCTTCGTGTTTTGAAGAAGCTGAAGAGAGAGAACCTCTTGTTGCTGTGTGATCTGTTGTTTCCTCCCATTAGTACTCTCTTTGTTTTCTTGAATCTGAACAAGAAAGACACCAAAAAGAGAAGAGAGAGGGTTTTTTTTTTTAACAGGAAGGTGTTTTGATGTGTTGGTGTCTTAAGTGGAGAGGTGGTTTGAGTATGTATTTATAAGGAATATGATAGTTTAACCAGTCATATTCATGAGAAGTAAAAACTTGTTGGTTTTCCGGTTATGTTAGAAAAAAATTTAATTTGGTCGACAACTAAACCAAATATAATATAAATTAATCTTGGTTAAATTTTTATTCATGGATCAAACGACCAATTTGAACCAAAACAATTTGCATCGTGCTATTTTAATCATGAATTTTTGTCTATGGCTAATTCAAACCAGAACTACAAATAAATTCAAATCTTATATCTGAACTAACATGTTTTATGTCGAATTGTACATTGACCAAGATTATGTTAGTCAATATTAAAGGAATATTGACTAAAACGATACGTGGGTTAGCTGGCTCGGTTTCGTTGGCTCAAAACGACCTCGTTTCGTTTTTTTAGTAAAACAACGTTATTTTCGTTTAGAGAAAACTTGAAATCGAATCTCTAATTCGATAAAATTACGTCTTTTTCTTTTGAAACTAAATTAAGTTTACTTTGATATTTTATTTGGTCCCTTTGAATTCTAGTGAGTGTATGTCTTTTAAAAATACATATAAACAAAATAAGTTTGATATCAAGAACGTGAGATTTTCTAAATGTTTTATAACGAATCCTCAAATCGTTTGCAAAAAAAAAAAGAAAATTCTTTGAAAGTTTTGCGTATCGATCCAAGAAACAATGTAAGTTCTTAATAAAGTACAATTGTTTCATCAAACACTAAATTCAAATATATTATAGAGGGCAAATCATAGTAATCGGGATATTATTATACGTGAATCTAAAGGGAGATCAAACGGCATGGGATGGAGACACGTGGACTGTGGTAATACAATCAGATCGATATTGGTGGAGATATTGCAAAATCTCATGTAATGTGTTGGTTACAATTGACCCCAAAAACAAAAGCATTGGTTAGGCATCCAATTTCACTGTTAATAGAATTCTTTTGGAACCAAATCTTTTTAAGAAATTGTTTTATTTTTGTTTTTAGTTAAAATGGAATTTTCTTATATTGTTATGAAATTCATACATTCTCTAACTTTCTTCTACTTTTCTTTCTCCACCAATATTAGGAGCTCTTGCCTAACTAAGGCGACTTTATTTATGTCCCAAAACACTTTTTATATTAATCACTAAATTCTCAATTAAACCACCCCTCACACTCGCTCTATTTTTCCAAAGAAGAATTATACATATGAGCGATCAATATTATTAAAATGGGATTATAAGCAAACACATTATAAGATCAATATAATTCTAAATTGAACGTTTGGAAGAATTGTAAGATATTGAGCGATTTTATATATATAATTTGAATGACTTGTACATGATATAGTTTAAGTTTTTTTTTGGGTATGAATGTTAAATGTAAATGTTATCGTTAATCGGTCAAAATTTAGGTTCAGTGAATGTAGCTCATATATGTAAGCATTTGAGGGATTATTTCCAAACTCCAACAGCATTTTGTAATATATTATACGCACGACTCTGGAAAATAATGTTCGGGTTTGTACTTTGTAATAACAGTGTATATTATTAAACGTAAATAATCGGTTTCACATTAGCATAGAGATGACTAAAGTTGCAAATGATACGCCAAAATGATATACTTTATAGATTAAGTATAAAAAACAAATCTATAATTTGGTGGTGATGCAATACTTTTATTATAGTATAAAAACAAACAAAAAAAAAGTTGGAGAAGCGAAGAGCACACGGTCAAAAAGAGAAGTGAAAACGAATCTGTTGGAGAATAAAAAGACTCAAAAATTTTAACAAGACAACAAGAGTTCTTCTTGCTTCTTGTGGAATATATCCAACAACTACAAGCTATAAATTAATATCTAATAGGCCTCTTTTCATAAGAAAATATCCTAATCTTCTTTGGTAATCTTTCACCTATAAACTGCAAATAATCTAGCTTTAACCAGAGCTAAGTAATCCACATCCACCACAATTCAATTCCCAAATTGACTGGCAAATTAAAACGGAATATTTTTATAATTACAAGTCAAAGCAAAAAAAAATTATAACGACGGTAGAAAATGAGAAAATTAGCCACGCTTGAGCTAAAAATGTATGATTGGCTATAGTGTTGGCGAAGAATAATATATAAACAAATTTTTAAAACAGTTGAACCAAAATGTAAGAGCTTAAAATGTGGCTTAATAATTTGAAGATTAGATTAACATATTAAAAGTTAACAATGTTATGCTCGAGAGTAAAAATTCTCCACTCAACTTCTTCTTTTTTTCATCACGTGAACGAAATTGATTTCAACCTATTATAATTATCAGAAGACGTACGCGAGTGATAGCCAACGGATTGGTAAAGCTTCAACTTGTTGTAGAATCATTTCCATTTTCTTATTGCTTTGTCGCATTAGTTTACGATTATATATTTATCTTATTAGCTGTAATCAATTACAAATTATAATTAGTATTTTTTTTGTCTTAAACGAAACGAATCCATAGCATTATTATAGACCAAAAAATAAAACGAATCCCATATTCCATAACATCTTGCTTTCTGGTTTGGTTCTGGCTTTTTGATGAAATCGCAAACCATTCGTTTTGTGTCACGTTATTTGGATTTAAAAATGGCATGATGTTTCGAATGAATATACATTCGGCAAACTGTGTTTATGAGAGAGGCAGTTTGAAAACGACATGTAGTTTATCTTCAAAAGGAAGAAACAACATGATGTGCAATGCTGACCGAAAAGGTTGTGACGTCATGACTAATAGTTCGATGCTCGGTTATTCGTGTCTCTGACGTGGCCTCACCGTATAAATCTGTCTTATCTTCGACATCGGAATTTGCAAAAAAATACCAAACCAAAACGCTCATAAAAGCAAAAATTTACATTTTGTTTACAACATAACGGATGATATTATATTGTTTACTTATTAATTTATAACAGATGATATTATGCAAAAAAACCAATAATTTTTTTAATTGTATGTATTTTTTTTGCAAAAGAATATGAATTTTGTTATAATAGTCAATAAAAGTGGGTTCGAGAAGAATGATTCAGAGTCAAAAGATGCGTGCAGTTTATTATTTGTGTGGAGCCCACTGTCACTATGCATGCACAGTAACTTACTTTTCATTGTCTATATAAAGAGATTCGATCGATTGTAAATTCACAACATTCATACGAATAACTAGAAAAACATAATCTCTCTTTGCTCTCTCTTATTTTTTCAGTATACTATTCCTACCGGGTATAAATTTTTCGCCTTTATTTATATTTATCGAAATAATAAATATTTCTACTCTTTTTATAACACGTTATCAGCACGATCACTCTAAAATTTCAACTTTCATATGTATATTTATTATACCCTATAGTGTGAGACTATTGTCTCTATAATAATTTATTTATTTATGTGATTGTTTTACGCACCATAATTTATTTACTGCTTTATTTATGGTCGGTTAAACCGCCTACTATTTTATTTATTTCTATGGCTGCTTATGCACCATAATTTATTTATTTACAGTTTTTAATTTATTTATGGTCGGTTAAACCGCCTGCTATTTTATTTATTTCTATGGCTGCTTATGCACCATAATTTATTTATTTACAGTTTTTAATTATTTATGGACGGTTGAACCGCCTGATTATTTATTTATCTATGTGGTTGTTTTACACACCATAATTTATTTATTTACTGTTTTAATTTATTTATGATCGATTCAACTGCCTGATAATTTATCTATAACATTAATCACTTATTTATTTATTAATTAACGTGGATGACTCTGTCACCATAAATCTGGTATTAAATTCTTGTTTATATTTTATAATTATTATATAAAATATTTAACGACTTATTTGATATTTTATCTGAAAATGGTAAATATAATAGACTGTTCTTTAAAGTTTTTCAGATCAATTTTTCCCTAAAGTTTTTACCCCCAACGGTCACAAAGAAATTTTTCACAAAATTTTTCAAAATTTCTTCACTTTCCAACGGTCATGAACAATATTTTTCAATCTATAAATACACCCATTTTTCACTCTTTCAAAATCATTCAATCATTTCATCTTCTTTCAAACACTCCTACAAAATATTTTGATTCCAATTTTAATTCCGATTTTGTACGAAAAATGTTTCGATTGTTTTTAATTTTTATTATCGGTGTAATTCTTATGTCTATTTATGGTCTCTTCGTCGGGGAATTTACCCGCGAAGAATATATCATAAATATCGTTTTACTTTTTTATGCTTTAGTGTTTACTGTAATTGTTATTATTATTCATGTAAGAGGTTTCTAAAAATCATATTGTAATTCTAATAAAATACTTTGATTTTGTTTTTAGAAATCAAATGGCCACCGTTGAGAAGCTTAAGTTTCCCGCTCTCAAAATTACTGGAGCTAATTATATAGCATGAACAACCGATGCAGAACTCTATATGGAATCGGAAAATTTATCCGATACCATCATTGAGGGAAATGATTCATCTGCCCAAGCTAAGGCAAAGGCAATAATATTTCTACGGAAACATTTGGATGAAAATGTGACGCATGACTATGCGCACATTAGAGACCCAACAGAGCTCTGGAAAGCTTTGAAAGAGAGGTTTGATAATCAGAAGGAGATAAATCTCCCTCATGCGATGGAAGAGTGGAAAAACCTGAAATTTCAGGATTTTAAGAAAGTGGAGGAATATAACTCTGCTATGTTGAGGATTGTATCACAATTAAATTTTTGTGGTAAACCTGTCACCGAAGCAGAAATGCTCGAAAAGACATACCTCACATTCCACAAAGAACATAGTGTCCTACCAGCAATGTATAGAAATTGCGGATACACAAGGTTCTCTGAGTTAATTGTTACACTCATCATCGCAGAGAAAAACAATGATCTTCTCATAAAGAATCACAACTCTCGTCCTACGGGAGCCAGAGCATTCCCTGAGGTGAATGCAACGGATTTTCATAATCCGGAAGAGAAGAAAAATCAAACCTATCGGGGTCGTGACCGATTTAATCGGGGTCGTGCCCGCAGATTTAATCGCGGACGCGGAAGAAATTTCAGTTCACGTGGGAGAAATTCTTTCCAATGGGTTCGTTCTCAACAAACCCCCAAAGGAATAGATATTCAAGAGACCACCGCACAGAAGCGTGACAGCATCTGTTACAGATGCGGAAGCAAAGGACATTGGTCCAATGTGTGTCGTACCCCGGAACATCTTTGCAAGCTATACAAACAGTCTACCAAAGGCAAAGGGAAAGAAGTGAACCTCACGGAACACTTTGAGGGTACATCGTACCTTGATTCTCCCGACTTTGCAAATGACTTTGATGAGACCGCTATAGCGGATAACTAAAATGCTTGTAATAATGAGACTGCTGAAAGATCTCCGGTTATGCCATTATGTATTCCTGTTTTCAACGAATAATGTGTGTTTTTTTTTTGTTTTGTAATGCGAAATTATTAAGTATGTTCTAATAAATAACATTTACTTTCTATCATCTAATTTTTGTCAATTTCAGCGGAAATGGATGAATCGATAACCAAGGAAATGGTTCGAGAAATTTGTATACCAGATAGTGGAACAACACACACTATTCTGAAGGACAAGAGATATTTCTCTAATTTAAAACCGACAAACATTATTGTCAATACAATATCAGGTCCTATAGACTTGATTAAAGGAAGTGGCAGTGCAAACTTTATGTTGCCTAATGGAACCAAGTTTTCCATAAAAAATGCCTTATATTCTCCGAATTCTAAAAGGAATTTGTTGAGTTTCAAAGACATATACCTTCAAGGATATGATACTCAGTCTGCAACTAAGAATGGAAAAAAGTATATGTACGTAACTTCCGATAAATCCGGAAAAAGGCTTATATTGGAAAATTTTCCAAAGCTTCCTTCAGGACTGCATTATACTCATATAAATGCAATCGAATCACATCTAGTGGTTAAAAGAAATCCAGAAGATTTCACATTATGGCATGATCGCCTCGGTCACCCGGGCACCACAATGATGCGTAATATTATGGAGAACTCACATGGTCATTCACTGAAAATCCAAGAGATATATCAGGGAAATAAAATGACATGTGTTGCGTGTTCTCTTGGAAAATTGATCATAAGGCCATCGCCAGCCAAAATTGATAAAGAATCACCAAAGTTCCTTGAAAGAATTCAAGGCGATATTTGTGGACCAATACACCCATCATGTGGACCATTCCACTATTTTATGGTGTTAATTGATGCATCTAGCAGATGGTCACACGTTTGTCTATTATCATCTCGAAATATGGCATTTGCGAGATTTCTAACTCAGATAATCAAACTGAGGGCTCAATTCTCTGATTATCATATTAAGAAAGTTAGACTAGACAACGCTGGTGAATTCACATCCCAAGCCTTCAATGATTATTGTATGGTAACGGGAATAGAAGTTGAACATCCGGTAGCACATGTTCATACACAAAATGGCTTGGCGGAATCATTAATTAAACGTCTGCAATTAATTGCAAGACCGTTGATCATGAGATCAAAACTCCCACCTTCTGTATGGGGACATGCCATTTTGCATGCAGAAGCACTTATTCGGATAAGACCAAGTGCATATCATAAATATTCTCCATTACAATTAGCTTTTGGTCGAGAACCAAATATATCCCATCTAAGAATCTTTGGTTGTGCGGTATATGTGCCTATAGCACCACCACAACGTACAAAGATGGGACCACAAAGAAGAATGGGAATATATGTTGGTTGTGATTCCCCATCAATCATACGATACCTAGAACCACAGACTGGTGATGTCTTTACGGCACGATTTGCCGATTGTCATTTTGATGAAAAAGTATTCCCGGTTCTAGGGGGAGAAAATAACAAAGTAGGAAAGGATATAGAATGGCGTGTGCCATCTTTGCTACACCTTGATCCTCCTACAAGACAGTCAGAACTAGAAGTTCGACGAATTATGCATTTGCAAAGTATAGCAAACCAGCTACCTGATGCATTTGCAGATACTAAAACGGTAACAAAATCACATATACCGGCTGCAAATGCTCCTGCTCGAATTGAGATACCAAATGAACATAAAAGATCAGATAATACACGTGAGTCTAGAACCCGCTTGAAGCGTGGTAGACCCGTTGGTTCTAAGGATAAAAATCCCAGAAAACGAAGGGAAGCTGAGAAGCATAATGATCCCAAAATTACTGAAAGTATTTTGGATGAAACGAATCATGAGTCTAACGACAATACAGAGCTTCATGAAGGAAATCATGAGATCTCTATAAACTACATTCATAATGGAAGGATATGGAATCGTACTGAAATGAATGTAGTCGATGAAGTTTTCTCATACCTTGTGGAAAGGAAATAAATGAGGAAAACGATGATCCAGAACCAATGTCTGTATATGAATGTCAAAACAGACAAGATTGGATGAAATGGAAAGATGCTATACAAGCTGAATTTGATTCGCTTAATAAACGAAATGTATTCGGACCTATTACACTCACACCCAAAGATGTGAGACCGGTTGGATACAAATGGGTCTTCATTCGAAAACGAAATGAGAAAAATGAAATTATGAGATATAAAGCTCGCCTTGTTGCTCAAGGATTTTCTCAAAGACCTGGGATCGATTATGAGGAAACATATTCCCCCGTTATGGATGCAATCACGTTTAGATTCTTAATGAGTCTAGCGGCTAACGAAAATCTAGAGATGCGTCTCATGGATGTTGTTACAGCATATTTATATGGATCATTAGATACTGATATCTATATGAGAATTCCAGATGGGTTTAAAATGCCAGAAGCATTAAGTTCCAAACCTAAAGAGTTATGTGCAATAAAATTGCAAAGATCATTATATGGGTTAAAGCAATCTGGACGCATGTGGTACAACCGTCTCAGTGAGCATCTAACAAAAGAAGGATATGTAAATGATCCTTTATGCCCATGTGTTTTCATCAAGAAAACAACATCCGGATTTGTGATTATCGCGGTGTATGTTGATGATCTAAACATAATAAGAACTCAAGGGGAAATACAAAAGGCCTCAAATTATTTAAAAGGAGAATTTGAGATGAAAGATCTCGGGCAGACGAAGTACTGTCTTGGCCTACAAATTGAGCATTCTCAAAAGGGTATATTTGTGCATCAGTCCACATATACGAAAAGAGTACTAAAACGATTCAACATGGATAAGGCAAATCCATTGAGTACTCCCATGGTCGTTAGATCACTAAATGTCGAAAATGATCCATTTCGACCACATGAGGAAAATGAGGAGATACTTGGTCCTGAAGTACCGTATCTAAGTGCAATCGGAGCACTCATGTATCTTGCAAATTGTACTCGACCTGATATATCATTTGCTGTTAATCTTTTGGCAAGATTTAGCTCGTCCCCTACCCGAAGACATTGGAATGGGATTAAACATATTTTCCGATATCTTCAAGGGACGATTGATTTAGGATTGTTTTATCCTAAAAATTCAAATGGCAAAATGGTTGGTTTTGCAGATGCAGGATATTTATCAGATCCACATAAAGCCCGATCACAAACTGGATACATTTTCACGATCGGAGGCACTGCTATATCTTGGCGTTCTCAGAAACAGACGCTTGTGGCAACTTCTTCAAACCATGCTGAAATCATTGCACTCCATGAGGCAAGTAGAGAATGTGTATGGTTGAGATCAATAAGCCAACACATCAAATCAAGCAGTGGGATCCACGAAAATACGGAGCCAACCGTTTTATATGAAGATAATGCTGCATGTGTCGCTCAAACAAAGGAAGGATATATCAAAAGTGATAGAACCAAACATATCCCTCCAAAGTTTTTTTCATACACTCAGGAACTTGAGAAAGCTAAAGACATTGAAGTCAAGTATATTCGATCATGCGACAATGCTGCTGATCTCTTCACAAAGTCGCTCCCTACCACTACGTTCAGGAAACATGTCCATAACATTGGAATGCGTCATCAACGAAATTTACAAGATGACTCATGATCCCTCGAGGGGGAGCTTGCGTAGTTGCACTCTTTTTATCCTTCTATGGTTTTTCCCGATGGGTTTTCCTAGAAAGGTTTTTAACGAGGCAACAGATGACACGACGCAAGAAACATAGTGACAATTGGTCTCCAAGGGGGAGTGTTATAATAGTCAATAAAAGTGGCTTCGAGAAGAATGATTCAGAGTCAAAAGATGCGTGCAGTTTATTATTTGTGTGGAGCCCACTGTCACTATGCATGCACAGTAACTTACTTTTCATTGTCTATATAAAGAGATTCGATCGATTGTAAATTCACAACATTCATACGAATAACTAGAAAAACATAATCTCTCTTTGCTCTCTCTTATTTTCTCAGTATACTATTCCTACCGGGTATAAATTTTTCGCCTTTATTTATATTTATCGAAATAATAAATATTTCTACTCTTTTTATAACAAATTTATACTTGTTTGTAACAAATATTATTTTTACTTTTGAAAATTTTAGGTTAAATAGTATTATACTATTTGTTTAAAGGGACAATTAAAAAATGCCACTTTTAGAATGTACATTTGGAAAAATGTTATTTAGAGGTGTTCATTTGCAAAAATATCATTGATTATAGATTTATAAAGTTTAAATTTTAAAATTATAAATTTTAAAAAATATTTTGGCATTTAAAACCTTTTAAATTTTAAAATTAAATTTTAATACAACATAATTAATCGAAATATAAACAATATGTGATAAAATCATTGATTTGTTTATTTACGATATTAAAAATGTAATTAAAAACTGAATAAAATATAATTAAAAAACAATATTACTAGACAATTTGATTATTTAACAAATTTTTTTGTTTAAAGGCCGTAAGTTATCCGATTTGGATAACCAATAGAACTCTTATTTATTTTATTTTAAAATGTAACCCAAAAAAATGCAAAAGAAGAAAATAAAAAACCGAGGGTCGTCAGGCTCTTCCCTCTTCTTTCTCGTGCTACTTGGGAGAATTCGATCATAAAACTTCAATCTCGGATTAGGGTTTCTTGCTTCTCCCCAGTTTTCAGGTAATTCCATCGCTCATTCTTATCAGCTACAATAAAAAAAAAAAACTCTTTTTTCGTTCTAGGGTTCTTGCATCCCAATTCCCAATTGTGAAAACAATTTCCCCAAATTCTGTGATTTTCCCTGAGCAATTCGACGGTGTTCTCTTCAATTCAGATGTAATGTTGCTTCTTTATTTGTAGTTAGTATTGCTGTGTTCGGTTATGTGTCTGGTTCTACCTGTGTCGAGGAGCTCATGTTACCAATCTTAGGGTTTACGAGGATTAGGTATAGTCGAATTTGGACGATAAAGTTGAAAACTTTGCCTGTTTTCCCTGAATTTCTTCCTCTTTGAATTCAATCGGAATGTTTGTTCGTCGCAGTTTGATGATGATTGTGGTTTTCATGAGTCGTGGATTCAAGTTTCTGGAGCTAAATGCTTGATGGTTGAGTTAAAAATCTGAAATTTTCAGACATTTAGCTCTAAATGTGCCTTCATGATTGAGATGACATTGTTTTGCATCGATTTCACTTTAGTGAAATAATAGTTTCATAGTGATTGTGACAGCTCTAATCAGATAATTGAGAGCTTTGATTTCTTGATAATAGAGTTTGGTTCTTCTTCATCCTCTCTGTTCATTTGCAATTTTTCGCATCTAAAAGCATTAGGAATCACCAGACTGTATGTTGGGATGGAACGAAAATAATTGGAGATTTGATAGTTTGGTTGTGTATCGATTTCCTGTACTGCTTGTTGCAGGACATGACAGGGAAACGGGTCATAGCAATATGTATGTCTGGTGGGGAATTTCAGACAGAGAAAGGCGGATCGCTGTCTTACAAAGGCGGCGATGCTCACGCGATAGACGTGGACGAACAGATGAAATTCAAAGACTTTATCTCGGAAATTGGGGAGATGTTTAATTGCGATGTCAGGACAGTTTCTCTGAAATACTTTCTCCCGGATAACAAGAAGACGCTCATCTCGATCTCTAACGATAAAGATTTGAAACGGATGATCAAATTTCACGAAAGCGCAAACACTGCTGATGTCTATCTCATACCCGAAGAAGCTGCTCCCGACATTTCAAACATGCCGGCTAGCAGGTAAGCAAAGCTGCTACATGAATCATCATCGCCTTATCTTTGCTGGACATTCTTGGTTTTCTGAAAGTCACTTTTATTCTCTTTCCAGATCAAGCAGAACTACATTGTCTGAAGCGATTCCCCCAGTTCCTCTGGACGACATGATAGATGACACAACGGGACCAGATGATCTTCCTGTCTCAGTCTCAATCTCAGCTCCTCCTGTTGTAACTATGGATCAAGTTGTGAACCGAGTTGCAGATGCGCAGATTGTTATTAATCAACCCGATATGATGTCATCGATTGTTGAAGTCCCGAATACAAAAGGGGATATTCTCACAAAGGCTAGAACACAGCAGTGGCAGAACACAATCACAGGAGTGGGACAACGGTTTAAAAACGTTGGGGAGTTCCGTGAAGCTCTGCGGAAGTACGCAATCGCAAATCAGTTTGGATTCCGCTACAAAAAGAACGATAGCCACCGAGTGACGGTTAAATGTAAAGCCGAAGGTTGTCCTTGGAGGATCCATGCTTCGAGGTTATCGACGACTCAGCTGATCTGTATCAAGAAAATGAATCCGACACATACTTGTGAAGGCGCGGGTGGGATTAACGGTCTTCAGACGAGTAGGAGCTGGGTTGCTAGCATTATCAAAGAGAAGCTGAAAGTATTTCCTAACTATAAACCGAAAGACATTGTCAGCGACATCAAGGAAGAGTATGGGATTCAACTGAATTATTTTCAGGCATGGCGCGGTAAGGAAATTGCGAGAGAACAGCTTCAAGGATCATACAAGGACGGTTACAAACAACTTCCACTGTTCTGCGAGAAGATAATGGAAACTAATCCGGGCAGCCTCGCTACGTTCTCAACAAAGGAAGATTCGAGTTTTCACCGTGTTTTCGTTTCATTTCAAGCCTCAGTTTTTGGTTTTCTCGAGGCATGTCGACCACTTGTGTTTCTCGACAGTATGCCGTTGAAATCAAAGTATCAGGGGACTTTATTAGCTGCGACTTCTATAGATGGGGACGACGAAGTGTTTCCGCTGGCTTTCGCAGTGGTCGATGCAGAAAGTGATGATAATTGGGAATGGTTCTTGCTTCAGTTGAAATCTGCGCTTGCTACTTCTGCGCTCGCTACATCTGCTCTCGCTACGTATGCGCCCTCTACATCTGCGCTCTCGATGTATGCACTCTCTACGACTGCGCTGTCTACGCCTTGCCCTATCACTTTTGTTGCAGATCGACAGAAGAATCTGCGGGAATCAATCCCAAAAGTGTTTGAGGGCTCTTTTCACGCGTATTGCTTGCGGTATTTGACCGATGAGCTGATCAGAGACTTGAAAGGACCGTTCTCTCATGAGATCAAGCGGTTGATTGTCGATGACTTTTACTCTGCGGCTTACGCCCCAAGAGGGGATTCGTTTGAGAGACATGTCGAGAACATCAAAGGACTCTCACCGGAAGCTTATGACTGGATCGTTCAAAATAGCCAACCCGAACACTGGGCCAATGCTTACTTCCCTGGTTCGCGGTACAACCACATGACTTCAAACTCAGGTGAACCATTTTTCAGCTGGGCTTCTGACGCCAACGATCTACCGATAACTCAAATGGTCGATGTGATCCGTGGGAAAATAATGGGGCTGATCCACGTGAGACGCATTAACGCCGCCGAGGCTAATGGAAGATTGACTCCATCCATGGAAATAAAGCTGGAGAAGGAGAGCCTAAAAGCGCAAACGCTTCACGTAGTATCCGCAGATAACAATAACACCTTTCAAGTCCGTGGAGAGACGTACGAGCTTGTGAACATGCAGCAGTGTGAGTGTAGCTGCAGAGGGTGGCAGCTAACGGGTTTGCCCTGTCACCACGCTGTCGCGGTTATCAGCTGGCAAGGACGTGACCCGTACGACTTCTGTTCTAGACATTTTACTGTTGAGAGTTACAGGGTAACTTATTCACTGTCGATAAATCCGGTCCCGTTATTAGAAGGAGAGATGTGTAGAGAGAGTTCAGGGGGTTCGGCAGTAACTGTAACTCCGCCACCGACAAGGCGGCCACCAGGGAGACCGCCGAAGAAGAAAACCGCGGCGGAAGAAGTGATGAAGCGGCAGCTGCAATGTAGTAGGTGCAAGGGACTTGGTCACAACAAGTCAACTTGTAAAGACTATCTTCTTGAATGCTAGTTTTTTTTTAATTGCACTCCACTTTGTTTTTTCTGTTTTCTTAAATTATTTTTTTTCTTTACAACTTTTTGAAAAGTGTTCAATCTGTAAGAAAGAAGGCTATTTACGTAAACATTTCCTTGTGGGATTTTAATTCAATAAAAAAAAATCTTGATCAAGTTCTCAAGTAAAAGATCGAGAGAAACACGTAACAACAAATTTATTTGGTACTCAACTACATGTGGTTATGTTTTCTTGCGGATCTTTTCCCCTTCAATAGTTGAAACTATAATAATCATATAAGTCATAGTGAAGATGTAATAAATCAAGTAAACTATAAGGTGTAAATTCTGTGTCTTTGATAATTGTTGTTTTTGTATGTCTTACTAGTTGATAAGTATAACATTATTGTGGAAATGTCTCATTTATATTTTTCTTTACCACAGTCACACACTGCTTTGGTAAAGACTGGTTTTAAACTTTTTGTGGGTTTCAGGTTATGTTTTGCGTAGAATGAATGAGATAGAAAACACCAAACTCTCTTAAAAATAAATCTCTTTTTTGGTTGGCTTTTACAAGATCATAACCCCCACAATGATTCACTCTTTTCTCTACTCATTACAACAAACAAAGGGTTACAAAATCATCGGATTGAGATATAATAATCGTAATACAGAGAAGGAGAGAAAGAGAATAGATGAATTTATCAGACTGCTTGCTCTTCTAGTTTTCGTGTGTTTGCAGGCAACAGCAGAAAGATATCACAAACCGAGCCACGAACACTGCTTCCTCGCATGTTCGGGCACTAACTTAGCCACCATCTCCACAGGAACACCTTTAAGCTCTGTTTCACACAACAAATGCCAGATAAATTACATGAGTTGAGTCATAATCTGATGGCTCAAAGTGCAAAAGCCATAAAAATTACAGCTTCAGTGACTAAGTATCTGCAATTTGACAATTCATTGATAAGGAAGATTGTGGTAGTACCATGAGGCTTGAAGTTGAAGAGTGGTGGAAGGAAACGTCCATTGGGTAATCGCGCATTCAGATCTCTTAGCTCGTCAAAGAATGGATGGACCAATGCATCAAGCTAATTGGCAAGATCACACAATTCAACAAAATCAGAGAAGGAGAAAAAGATTTTGTAGCATGATGCACGAAGGTGAGAGAAGTTGCAAATACTCACAGCAGCACAACGGAGATTGGGTGAATATTGAAGAAGTCTTGAGACCAAATCGACAGCTTCTGGAGGCATTCGCTTGTGGAAAATCTGGATTTTGATGAAAAATGTTTCGATAAATAGCTGATTAAAGAAAACATTGAACATGTTAATTTGTTGTGTATAATGAACATACCTTATGCCATGGATGTGCTTTAATCTGAGGAAATTTGAACTCTGTGTAGTTAGGGTTCATGCATTTTATTTCTTCCCTTGTTGGTGTTCCCAAAACCTACTCAATTCATCAACACCACAAAGTATATCAATATACATTGAATCTGTCAAAACCATAGAGTGAAATCAGTAGTGGTACCTTTATAATCTCTACAAGTTGATCAACACCACTCTCACCCGGAAACAATGGCTGGTAAGAACAAAAGAACAGATTGGTCAACCACGGAATTACGGCTTGATCAGAGAAAATGTTTACTTTAAAACTTTACAGAAGTTTTTACCTGCCCGAGAAGAAGCTCGGCGAGAACACATCCTGCAGACCAGACATCAATGGCTGTAGTATACTCGGTGGCTCCAAAAATAAGCTCGGGTGCTCTGTAATACCTCGAGCAAATGTATGAAATGTTTGGCTCTCCTTTTACCTGTTACAAAAATCACCATTGATCAATAAATTGTTGAATCTCTCTGCTTAAAAATACTTCCCCCAAAGAGAGATTCATCAAACTCACCAATACTTTTGCACTTCCAAAATCACATAGCTTCACTTGATGAGTGTGTGGATTTACGAGCAAGTTTTGAGGCTTGATGTCACGATGACACACACCAATACAACGGTGAATGTAGGATAAGGACCTAAAAATCTGTCAAACATAGAAGGCTATTAATAAAATCTCCAATAAGAAATATATTTAAAACCAAATCTGCAGTAAGACAATATCTACCTGATAAGTGTAAAGTTTAACATAAACGAGAGGCATTCGTTGGTTAAGTTTGTTGTAGTGTTTGATAACACGGTGTACTGTTTCCGGAACGTATTCAAGGACCAAGTTGAGGTAAAGCTCGTCTTTCTCGGTTGTTGAGAAGAAGCAGTGTTTCAAAGACACAACATTTGGATGGTCCAGTAGCCTCATTGTCTGAAGCTCACGGTTCTTGTACCTCCGATCTTGTAAAACTTTCTTTATCGCAACAGTTTCTCCTGTCTCTAAACATTTCGCCTGGAACAAATAAAATACCAAGTCAGACACATTAGTTTCATAGAGAAACGACCCAAGGAAAGAATAAAAGCTAAAACTCACTTGGAACACCACGCCGAAGGAGCCGTGCCCGACAACTCGCTCTGCCATGTAACTGATTGTCTGCAATTAAACATCCAAAACAATAAACTTAGCTACTGAATCAACTAATTAAGTATCCAAAAGGATTGGTTTTGCATAAAACAAACCTGCTTTGGTTGGCCATTTCTTCCGCCTATAGTGGTAACTATTATATGACCAGTCTCGGTCACATTGCCATTTACGATTGTAGCTTCCATTTCCTATTGATCATTAATCAAGTCAGTGATTAAAAAAAAACACAAACTCATTGAAGCAACGCATACAGAAAACAGCATCATCAGCACCCAAAAAAAAAACATACTTTATCATCTTGAATTTTCATGTCATTCATCTCCTCAGGTAATCTATCAACATCGGTAGCGTCTCCATTCGAATCTCTAACCGCAGCGCTAGGCTCTATGCCCACCGAGGCCATTCCCGTATCCAAAAAAAAAAACAGAAGAATTTGTAAAAAGAATTATTCTTCCTTGTCACTCTTCAAATCTCGATCAGATCAAAAACTCAATCCTGCAGCAAAATAAACCATTAGCAAAGTGATCGTTAGCAACTTGATTCATAAACCATATCTGCAATTACAGTTGCTTGGTCATTAATTTCAATGAAGTAACAACTCAATCACAAAACAAAGCATACATAAAGGTTGTTCAAACTCAACAAAGCTAATCTTCAATACTCATCTCGAAGCAATCAACATGTAAAGGTTGGATTTTTTAACGAGTCATTAGAAACAATTATCACCCAAAATAAACAAGAGACAGAAAAAGAAAAAAAAAACATTAGATACCAAAAAGATTGCAAATTTCAACTCAAACAACAAAATCTTTAAGAGATGTAAAAAGCAAACAATCGAATTAGCAAATCTCCACCGATCTACAATCAGAGATGAAGCTAAACACCTAAAAATAGTTAACAAATTGGAAACTGGAAAACATGAAAGACCCAGAATCAAACATGAGAAACCTAAGCAAAAGGGAGAAAAAAGGAGAGATTTTGAGACGTACCTGGGATACCCAGAAATTTTCAGATCGAAGAAAACGGAGAAATTGAAGGAAAAATCTTAAGATATGAGTAGATCCATTAGGACCTGAGGGAGATTGGTTTGGTGATGAATCTCTTCCCTCTCTCTCTCTCTCTCTCTCTCTTCCTTTTTTTGGTCTGATGAATAATAGTACTAATTTGTAAGAGAGGAAAAAAATGAAATTGGTGGTGCTATGTGGCTGGGCTTTTTGATGAGGCGTATGCTAAAATGCGCTGGTGACAGTCATATCGTAAAGATTAAATAAAGATAGTCTTCGGAGTTAGTAAATTGGAGTTTGAAAGTACATTGGGTTTGGTTTTTCCACTTTTTTAGTTTTGACCATTCAAACTTTTGATCCCTTTTTTCAACACCTGTATTTTATTTATTAATGCAACCTCCTGATTAAAACGTTGATCTTCTCTGTCTTTTTTTTTTTTTAATTTTAGGTTGTATTTGTTGGAGTGACATATTAGCAAAATAGTTATGCTGGTTTTATTCCATACATAATCGAGTTTTCTATGTAGCTGATTCATAATTTTGCATATAATTAGTTGCATTTGCATGTAATTGTTTGTTTTTAGTAGCTACATTCTGAGAACCATTTTGTTTCCCAAGCTTTTAAAAAGGAGTCAAAAGTCCTAATGTCAATGTTTCTAAGCTAGATGGACTAAATTGTACTATTTAATTTAGGCACTAAATGGTAATAATATTCGGTAAATTTAAATTTAGTACATTCAGCAAATTCCGCAGTTATCATTACCATTTAAGTTTGACATTATTAAAAAAAATTTGTAAAAATTCACTAAAAATTCATCAAATTCTGCAATTCAACCAAAATTTTGCGATTACTATTTATACTCTTAATTTGATTAATATTTTATTTTTGATATTCTTATCAGATTCTTACAGATGTGCAATAATTAGTCCTAAATGTCATACAATTGTCTGCTATAAAATTATGAGTATCTAGTTCAACAACCAACAGCCATAAATATAATGACATTTCCAGCCAAATTTATATAGTTTTAATAATTATTACTTCTTTAATTAATCAAAGAAGCGAATAATAATAATTTAAAAAGGATGGGGCAATTTTGAAAATTTGGACAAAGCTGTGAGGTGGGGTCGGTGAGATAACGACAACAGTAAGGGCAGTTTCGTATTTCCACTCTATATACATACATGGATATATATCGGAATATTCCAAAGAGATTACAGGTTGAACCGGGGCCACGTGTCGAACGTGTCGGAGAGGCAAGAAATATAAAAAAATTCAACGAACACCTACCGAGAAGAAAACGTTAACATGTTTAAATTGGGCTTCATAGTGGGCCTAAAACACCCAGAAAAGTCAAATGTTTACGCTCCGTAGTGGGCCTAAAAATACCTTTCATAAGAGTCAAAACGTTTAGAAGGTGAAGTTTGCTTCCGGCGGGGCTCGAACCCGCGACCTTCGGCTCATAAGACCAACGCTCTAACCAACTGAGCTACGGGAGCTACTTGTGCTTACTTTACTCTGAATCAATTATTACCCTTTCTCAAAGATAACGGAAAACGTAGTTATTAAGAAAAAAACCGTTACATTTAACGGAAGTCGTTATCCTAAGACGACACATACACCTACAACTTTTATACATGAACTTGGATTTTCCTCAACTATCAGAAACTAAATTTATACAAAAAAAAAAATACCTATCTCTTTGAGACAACTACTAACATTAACATCGACATTGATACAACGATCTTGAACCCTGAATTGTCCCAGAACTTCTGTTTCTCCCAAGACTCATTGTTATGTTTCTCTGATATCAAATCTCTTATCTCTTTGATCTCCATATCTCTTCTTTCCCCTTTCTGTATTCCATTTACCAAACAAGAAAAGGAATGTTGTAAGAGACCATTTTAATCCAAAACAAGACGAATCTCAGAGTTATGTACTTATACTTACCCTTTGCAGCTTTCTTGTCTGGCTTCGAGCTTCTTGTAGACAGAACTCAAGTTTCAGTACCTTCTTCCTCAAATCTTGATCAGTTCTTCTCTGTTTCTCCAGCTGTTTTTATTATCATCAAAAACATTCAGTGAGACTTTCTATGTCTAAATATTGAATTTACAAATAAACAGAAAGTAAGAGGACAATATGGATTCACCTGAGATTCAAGTTCTTTCGTCTTGTGTTTCCAGTGACCTGACATTAACCTAATCTCATCTTTCAGTTTTGTAATCTCTTCGTCTTTCACTTCAACTAACCTATTCATCCTCTCGAATTTCACTGGAGAGACATTGTCTAGAAGCTTCTGGAGCACGCAGTCCGTGCTACCTATCCCAGCTTTTGCAATGGCCTCTGTTATCTCGCGCTCAATTCTCGTAACTTCCTCTCTAAGGTGCTTTTCTGAGCACTCTCTAAGGCTCAAATCTCTCTGTAGATTATCAAGCTTATGCCCGAGCTGAGTCACACGGTCTTCATGTTCTCTGAGAGAACGTGTTTTGTCGTCAAGTTGTTTCTTTAGCATCGAGCATTGGATCTGTGTAGACTGAGCAGAATCAGCACTTGCCTCTGCGGTTTGCGTTGATGCATTGAGCTGCGATCTGAATTCTTCCAACTCTTTGATAAACTGTTTTCTCAAAAACAAGATTATAAAAATCAGCAAGCATTTACTAAGAGTATATCATTTAAAAGGACACAAATTGCAATGAAACAATGCTATTCAACTAGACGACTAAGACCACAACGAAACACAGCTTATGCTGCCTCAGATCTCTAACCATTTTATGTTTTGACTTTTACAAACCAAAAGTTGAATTAAACGGCGATACAGACCTCATCAATTAACAAACAAACATCGAAAGAGAAGTCACGGAATGCTTAAGAAACTGATGGAGGAAAAAACCGAAATTTAACAGCTTTCAACACTATATCAACTTCCCATTTCAAATTTATTCTATCCTCTAGTTCAATTGAATCCCAACAAACTCGATTTTTTTGAATTCCATCTTCTTGATCTAGTAGTTAGGCTTCTAGAACCACTAAAAGACTTTGAACTGATCAAGTATCAGGAAATCAACACAAAGAGAATTCATAGTGTGAGCTCAATTAAGTCAATAACTAAAATTTAACAGCTTTCAACACAATTCCACTGTTCCTTTTCAGATTTATTCTATCCCCTATTCAATACTCTAGCTAAGATTCTAGAACCACTAAAAGAACTTCTTTTGGCTGATCAAGTTTCAAGAAATCAACACAAAGACCATAAAAATGAAATCTTTTAACTTTCAGTAACATACTATAGCACAAAATTGGTTTGTGAGAATAAAAACCTTTTCAGCAGCAGATGCAGAAGCTTCAAGCTGACAATTCCTTTCTTCTAACCTCTTCTGCAATTTACAAATCTCTGTTTCCATGCTCTTTCCCTTTTTCTCTGCTTCCTGAACAAAGAAAAAAAAAGCCAAATCATTTCTATCTGATTCAGCTCTTTTTAAAGCAAAGAAGATTTGACCCCACCACCAAAAGGAAGAATCAATCAGAATAATCAAATGATTCATTCAAAACAAAAAAAAGACTAACCTTTCTAGTTAGGGTTTCTTTGAGAAAAGATTGTTCTTGAGAAACCAAACGTCCTCTCACTTGCTTCAGCTCCGCCGCTAGAGACACCACGTTTCGCCGGAAACTCTCTTTCTTCTCATCTAAATCTTTCAAAAGTGGATCCACAGAACAAGACATCTGAAATTCGATTAATTTCTCATCCAATGGCTAATTTGTTTCACCTCTTGCATGCACTGAATCACAAATCTCAAAAACTCTGAAGAGAAGAAGGAAGAAGAAAACAAAAATTAGTTTTCCTGCATGTGAACATGGTAGTTGACCATTATTAATACAGAAAGAAATTAAATGAAGAGTCTTTAACATTTTTCTAAATTATATAAATAACAATAACAAAAGATCGTCACTTTACATGAGGTGTGACTGTGACTTAAAAGTTTTTAAAATTTAAGGAGTCTTCTGGGTTTTTCAAGATCTACCAAAATCTCATTCTCTGTAGAGAAGAGAGAGAGAGAGAGAGAGAAGGGACAAAAACAGGCAATGAAATCAGAATAAATGAATTTGGCTTATTTGGCTAGAGAGAAGAGGAATAAACTCACAAAAGGGATTTTGAAACTTCAAAAATCAAACTTTTTCTTTAAAAAGTCAAACTTTCCCTCCAAAATCATCGGTAAGCACAACCCCACCGAGCTTGCTCCGTAATCCGGACAACAAAATTTAAATAGAAAGATACTATCAATAAGACAATAATGATTACCCCCCTATACGTCTGAAAATGTTACAAACATTTGGAAAAGAAAAAAATGTTACAAACGTATTATTTTATTGAATATGTAATTGTTAATGACAGAGCTTAGCTGTAATTAAGGAACAAGTGGTGGGGAAAAAGACAAGAGAGAAGGTGTGGAATGGGAAACTCAATTTTAGGTTCGGCTCTCATGTGGCTTATTTCAAGTGGTTTAATCACCTTCGGTTTTTGGTTCGGAGTGGATAAAGACAATAACCGAAGCTGTTCTCTAGTCATTTTGACCAAAAACTCCCGTAATGATCCGTGTGAATCGTTACTGTTTTCCGTTGGATCTATGTCACGTGTCCTGTACTACGTTGCATCTAATGTTAGCTGGTCATTGCGTATGGTACGTAAAACACACGAAGAAAACGATTTTTGTTTAACCTTATCAAGAATTTCATCATGTGAGATTTGAGTTTACATACATAAACGATGAATAAATATATAAGACAAAATATAGTATGAAGTTTTTAAAATATGGAGGTTTCTTTGCAATAGATAAACAATCGGAGAAAAGCTAAAGATATACATTTTTAGAAAATTGAATTACAAGCATATAAACTCACAAAGCCAAAGAGGAATTTTCGAAAAATGAAGTCTGGTGTATTAATAGAAACCATTATGCGATAAAAATTAACGGTAAACTAGTTCCTTAATCCACAAAACATTCTCTTCCTAATACAAATCTCCCATTTCAGAAAATTTCAGATATATAAAGTACACAAAAGGTTATTTCTTTTTTAAAAACTTGTCTCTATCTCTGTTCTTTTGCAATCTGGATGTTGGATTCTGATGATGAATGCAATCATTTCTCTTGGAAACTCAACGATGAGACCTTCAAAATGCATTCGTCTTGCATTTACAAGAATATCTCCATCTAAATACATCCGAGATACCGCGTTTCGATCATGTCCTTCTCGGTTCTTGAACTGCAGAAACCAAAACAACAATTTCCCAAATCCAGATACAAATGGAATCAACAATCCAACAAATGCTGTGCCATCTTCTATCGACAGGCAAAACGCTGTCGCAACTCGAGTTGTTTCAGCGGCTAGTAGAAGTCTCTCTTTTGCCACAACCTGCACAAATAACACGGCATTGGATCAAATCATCGCGAAGAACGGCTTAAATGTGAAACCTTTAACCTTTGAGAGGTTAAAAGGAGATGAGAAAGCGAAAGAGGTGATCAATGGAGATGATGAAAAAACCGCAAGTAAAGATGGTTTCGAGGGAACTAAGAGAGATGAAGTCGAGGAAGAGGCGTGGAGATTACTGAGGGAATCAGTAGTGAAATACTGCGATTCGCCTGTAGGAACGATGGCTGCTAATGATCCAACTGATACAGCACCACTGAATTATGATCAGGTCTTTATTAGAGATTTTATACCTTCAGGTCTGGCTTTTTTGCTGAAGGGAGAAAGCGAAATTGTTCGAAACTTCCTTCTCCACACATTGCAGTTGCAGGTATGAATGCTCACTTGCTCTGTTATACACTGAAAAGGACACGCAATATTGTTTAATCAAAGAGTTTGCATTCAGATAAAAGGCCAATTTAGCTCCTTTTTATTACTGCTATTTGGATATTTGAGTTAAATGAAATACACAGATTCTTAGTGTTGTTGTGTGTTGTGTTTCCAGAGTTGGGAGAAAACAGTTGATTGTTATAGTCCAGGACAAGGATTAATGCCTGCGAGTTTCAAAGTCAGAACATTACCACTTGAAGAAGAGAAGTTTGAAGAGGTTCTGGATCCAGACTTTGGCGAATCAGCTATAGGTCGTGTTGCTCCCGTTGATTCTGGTCAGTCAGTAGTTTCTTGCTTCTTCAGTCTGCATTGTTACCATTATAGATTAATAAAGGATTGTACTGTTGATTCATGGTAACTAAGAATACATAATTGTTGATTCATTCAACTTGCCAACATATAATTGAACAGGTTTATGGTGGATAATATTGTTGAGGGCATACGGAAAAATCACAGGCGATTACTCGCTGCAAGAAAGGATAGATGTGCAAACAGGGATTAAGATGATTGCAAACCTGTGTTTATCTGATGGGTTTGATATGTTTCCCACTCTGCTAGTCACTGATGGCTCTTGTATGATAGACCGGCGTATGGGTATCCACGGTCACCCACTCGAGATCCAAGTAACTCTCAAAAAACAAGTCTTCTTGATTTTAAATCTCAAGAAAATGAAAAACTTGACTAACAATGCCATAATGGTTCTGTTGACACAGGCTTTGTTTTATTCCGCTCTTCGGTCATCTCGTGAGATGTTAACTGTAAATGACAGCTCCAAAAACCTTATGAAGACAATTAACAACAGGCTCAGTGCATTATCATTTCACATCAGAGAGAACTATTGGGTTGACAAAAGCAAAATCAACGAGATTTACCGATACAAAACAGAGGAGTACTCTATGGATGCAACCAACAAGTTCAATATCTACCCGGAACAGGTTTCTCCGTGGTTAATGGACTGGATTCCTGAAGGTCCTAGATCTGGATTCCTTGTAGGAAACCTCACACCTGGTCACATGGACTTCAGGTTCTTCACTCTTGGAAACCTCTGGTCAATCATATCCTCATTAGGAACACCAAGACAGAACCAAGCTATATTGAATTTGATTGAAGAGAGATGGGATGATATCATTGGTCATATGCCACTTAAGATTTGTTACCCGGCTTTGGAATCTTCAGAGTGGCATATAATCACCGGAAGTGATCCGAAGAACACGTGAGTATACTTCAGGTTGAAGTAGCTCTTCTCTCTTCCAAAATCCAAACTTTATCTAATCTTTGTCATTTTTGTAGGCCTTGGTCTTACCACAATGGCGGATCATGGCCAACACTTCTCTGGCAAGTAAGCATGGATTCTTGGCATATCTTTGTAATAATTTGTTAGGAAACATATATACATTACCCACATATGTATTTGAATTTTCTTAGTTCACATTGGCATGCATCAAGATGGGTAAACCAGAATTAGCAGAAAAAGCAGTTACTTTAGCAGAGGAGAGGCTTCAAGCTGACCGTTGGCCTGAGTACTACGACACAAGAGACGGGAAGTTTATCGGAAAAAAGTCCAGGCTTTACCAGACATGGACAATTGCTGGTTTCTTAACTTCAAAGCAGCTATTGCAGAATCATGAATTAGCATCTTCCTTGTTCTGGGAAGAAGATCTTAAGCTTCTAGAGACTTGTGTCTGTGCACTCACCAAATCTGGCAGGAAGAAATGTTCCCGCGCCGCAGCAAAGTCTCAGATTCTTATCTAACTTGGGTTTTGTCACTAAACAAGCTTAGGATTACAAATTCCTGTTGCGAAAAAATGCACAGGTTAACTAAATCAGTAGTATAACTAATTTGTATGTATAATATATTTGAAGAAATCAGTATGAATCAGTTTCTTGAACACATTTTGCATCTTGAATGTTTACTTACCACTGTTTGCATTGCACTGAAGACTGAACAAATGCAGCTTGTTCTATGTGTTTTTCCTTTTACTCAGAAAACTCTCACAGGCATTTCCTCGAACACTTTACAAGCAGCTGCAGCCACCATTGTTTTTTCATTACCAAACACTTCAGTCATGGAATTTGAAGCCATGATACTCATCTCCGAAATCTTCTTCATATGCATAAACCACCTCCTCCACGTCAACAAGAAAACTGAATAGCATTCCACACAACTGAATCCGACACAGGACTTTTGTCGAACACTTAGCGAGCATAAAAAATTACTTCTTTTAATGAGACACAAAATAGTGAGTTAATGGGCCTAGGCCCATTCATAAACTAATGTTTGATTTATTTCCCACAAAAACGACGCCGGATTAAGCAGAGAAACCCAGATTCAGGTTTTGCTCAGACGACGGAAGTGAAGGCTCGTGAAGAAGAAGAAGAAGAGCAACGATGATGGCTTCGAGACGATTGATTCAGAGCGCGAAAGCAGCTTTAGGGAAAACACAGAACTCGTGTTCGGATTTTGGTCTCCCCAGATTCTACTCCAAACCATCCACTTATTTCGGTATGCTGCGTTTTATTCGTGCGATTTGGATTTGATTCGTTTTCCAGAATGAGATGAGAATTAGCATTTAGGAAGTTCCAGTGTACTTGAGGTTCATGAGTGAGCTTAGACTTCGATTGTTAATGGAAATGATTAAGAATTTTTGGGTTTTGATTGGTTGCAATGTTTACAACAATAGCAATTTTTGGCTTTTCTTTGCTTAATGTTATTGTTGTTATTCATATTTTGTGTTTTGGGATGTTAAATGGTGATAAATTTTGTTTTGATTGTACGAATATACGACTTATATCAGTCAATGTGATTTGGTTCTAGGGTTTGATTCTTGTGTATATGGTATTGCAGTGAAGGTTGGGATTCCAGAGTTCTTAAGTGGGATCGGTGGAGGAGCTGAGACTCACATTGCTAAGCTTGAAACTGAGATTGGTGACCTTCAAAAGCTTCTTGTGACGCGTACGCTCAGACTTAAGAAGCTTGCTATCCCTTGCAAACATGTAAGTATCAAGTCTCTATTTTTTTTTTGTGTATTCATTTTGCCATTTTGGTTGAGCTGTCTAATACCATCATTACACCAAAGGCTCTTTAGGGGATTAGATAGTCCATTACATTGGTCTTTTGTTTCAACCAATCAAAGGAAACAAAAGGTTGGGCTTGGAGGGATAGTCGAAAGAGATATTCGTATATTCTTATTTCCTGATAATGTGAGATAACTTCAGCTTGTTGTATCGCGGAGTCTTGCTGTTTTTATCCAAAAAAACATGAAATGGTTTCATATATACATCCAGACATCGTTCCTTTGCATAAATGTTGATGGGTTTATGGAACACATCCATCTTATACGTGTATACGTTGGCTTGATTTTTCAGCTCTACCTATTTTATTACCTCATGGGTTTCACATTTCTTTTGTTTTTTTTGGTTGGTTTTGCAGAGGAAACTCATACTGAAGTATGGTCAGAAATACAGGCTAGGGCTATGGAAACCTAGAGCTGACGCTATCAAGACCTGATCGAGTCACTATGTTGAAATGTGAGTCTCTCATGCTAGGCTTTTACTGCTGAAATAAGTTGTACTCGAATGATCATTCTCAAACCAGTTCAGTATTGAACAACCTAGACAGTTGTAGAAATGTTGGTTTAATGATTATTGCAGTTCATTCAAAACCTTACCAAAATAACTGTTTTCTGCACTATTCTAGAATAGTTGGATATAGAAAATCAGTGAAAGGGATCACTCGTGAACTCTGAAATCGCGTGTTTCGGAGGCAGGACAAAGTCATGTTCATATGTGAAAAAGTTTCTCCATCAAAGTCATGTACCTTTTAGCTTTAAGCTGCATAAAGATATGTGATAATTGGATTCAAGAACTTGAACAGTCAACAATTTCGACTGTAGAGATGGTAGAATATTGTGTTAGTTGAAAAACATGGAACTCTATAAAACCCAAAAGGTAAAAGCTTGGTCGGCTGCGTCTATGGGGTCCAATGTTAACAAAGAGACAAATATCAGATCATATCTTCAAGTTCTGATGAGTCAATTTCTAAGGGTCAACGTGTATACACTGAGAGTGACACTTAGTTTTGCCGATGCTATAAGAAAATGACCACTCCTCCCTAACGTAGGGGCCATTTTGGTAACAAGTATATGATCATTGTTATTAAAAAAAAAAAACGGACCCCAAAAATGGCAAAATTTCAAGAATTTTTGTTGAGTTTTTTTATGGTTATCAAATTGGCGACCGGTACAAGATGTTAATTAAGGGTAAAGTCCGATGTTCGGAAAAATGGTGTTTTGGGCCAAGTCCAAAGTTTTTCAGTCGAGCTTCTCATGTTACCTTGTGGAACCATAACTTTTTTGTTCTGTTCATCAGTTTTTTTTTTGTTTTTTTTTGTTTTTTAAGTTACATGTGAGATTCATCCAAATTAAACATGATTGTTTCTAATGCCATATAATCCATGGCTTGAAAAGAAAATTTTGATTAAGACTGTATCCAAATTAAAAACATAGAAATAAAATGAATAAAAGCAATTATGTTTGACCAAAATAAAAAACATTTTTGGATCCGAATTTGCTATCTAGCGATCCAAAACTTTTTGGACCAGACTGGACCAAGGCCACAAATACTTTTTGGAAGTTTTTGAATGGAGACCCAACCTAACCCAATTGGCATCCCTAATCACTAATACATATAACATCAACAATATGGAAGCAAGTACTTTGGTTATAGAGTTGCATGTACTAATTTGGCTAATCCGTATATGGAAGCACGAGGATAATTAAAAAGAAAGAGGTGAGAAAGTGGTGGGTGGTCCTTGAGAGCCTTGAAGGAATCAAAGAAGACATCTCACACTTGACCCCAATTATTATGCCACCTTCTCTCTCACGTCTCCATCCATTTTCGTTGTCATCTCTTTTCTTTTCTTGAGGCTTTACTCTTCAAACGTGTCACCTCTTTAATGGCAAAATCTCTTCCTCTTTCAATTGTTTTTTTTTCCTCATATATCTAGGGATGGACAAAATATCCGAAACCGAAAAACCGAGCCGAATCCGACTCAAAATTATCCGATCCGACCCGAACCCGATTTTCTAAAATATCCAAATGGGTTTTAAACATCTAAAACCGAAAAACTAAATCCGAACCCGAACCGAACCGAAAACCGAATGGTATCCGAATTACCTGAAACATAAATTAACCTAAAGATATTTAGATATAAAGTCGGGTATGTTCATATAGCTCATGTAATTTTGTTTTGTTTTTTGGTCCATTTGAGTATTATGAATATATTTGGGTAAAATAACTAATTTAGTTAAATATTAATTTTACAATTGCTGTTATTTTTTCGATAATTTGAGGTTTAGAAAAGAAAAAAATCGACCTAAATCCAAAAAAAATTGGATAGTTATGAATGTTTTGGATAATTTTTAAATATTTTGGACAATTTTTTAAATATTTCGGATAACCGAAATCGATCCGAACCCGACCCGAATTTTCTAAAAACCCGAATGGGTATTATATTTATATACCCGAAAATTCGATATCTGAATGAACCGACCCGATACCCGATCGGTTACCCGAATGCGCTATGAAATTTCTCGGTTTTTAGCCAAAATATCGTCATATTTATGATCCGGCTTAACACAAATCATTGTATCTCTAAACATACATTTTAACTCACATCCATCATATAACCACCGCATTTATTCCTAACATCTTGTCTTGCATGCATATTATTCTCAATAGTTTTCAAATTTTTTTTTTTTGTTGCCCTAAAAGGCTAATACAAATCAGAGATCGTATATTCTATTTTAATTTTTTTGATAGGACAAATCATGATCAATATCAAACGTAATTTTTAAATATGTATAAAACCGAGTTTTATTCGGCATTTATAAAATGTTTTCAGTTATATATTAACATAGAAACGTAATGGATGACTTCATCTTGAACATCGATCAGTAACGAATATATACATATTAGACTACTTTGGCAACCATAATTGGTTGCCTATGTTGAATTCTTGTTCCGACGTCCGTGTCGTCGTTATTGGACGTAGCTCCGACAACTTAATTTTGAAGCTGATTTTCATAATTGTCACTAATTAATGCCCTAATGTTGTTTACATTCATAGGTTATTACTTTAGATATCACTTTCTTGTTTGGCATTTGGCGAAACATATCACGTTGCCCACTATACTTAATTACTTATATTGTGCTGCAAAACAATAATTTAATTATTCTAAGTTGAAACAAAAATATTTGTCACTAAACCGATCTTGTCATACAATCCACTATAAAGATGAAATATGTAACATTAACGGTTGATAATGCATTTGGTTATTTCACAAAACGTAAAAATCATGTTCCTTTTACAATAACAAACATTGGGGCTTAATTAAATCCACATCTTCAAGACTGAAACAATCTTGTACAAATTTAGTTAGGACAAAATATAATCTGAATCCAAATATGTAAGGACAAAGTATGATATAAGCACTCATTTTGTTTCACAAAGTTGGTTGAATGTAGGACACACGAAAGTCCTTCTTAACTTATTATCATTTGTTGTGAATTTGATTTTCTTACAAAAGAGAAAATATTAAAAAAAAACTGTTCGAGAAGAAACTAAATTCAGATAAAGAGGTCTCTCACATGCGACGCACTTTGAGCAAAAGAGTCGGACCGTAGGGTCTTCATGCACATGCCTTCTCGTATATAATTTATACTTTTATAATTATTTTATTTTCATTTCTTTGGCATATAGCTTATAAATATAAAATTGTGTACAGGTGAATGAGCCATTTGTTTTAAACTTTGACATAGAAGTCGGACATATAATTTAGAGACATTTTAGAAGAAGAAAACAAACATGTGAGTTAATGTGGATAATTAACTGGTCGAGGCTCGTTTCTTTTCCACCCTCGAACTCAAATTATCGATATAAATGTTTAGTTACGGTTTTTTAATATACAAAACTTTAATGAATATTAACAAATGCATGGAATAAAACCAAGAGATTTCTTTCACTTTTTAAAAAATTAGCAATGGGACATTGAGACCAATGGTTGGATTTTAAATAAATTTTCTGAGAATTACTTGTCTATCGTCATTTGAAACATTTATAATGTCCAAATATTCCTCGATCAAGAATATTCGAATATTATAAGTGCTTCAAATATTATTGAAAGATAATTATTTTCCCGAAAACCAATTTTTACTCGAACCTTTTGTGCCAATGCTATTTTTTCTCGATCAAATTTTCAGTTTCAAGAAAATATATACAATTCAAACTTATGAAACGACACCAAAAACTTCGAAAAACAACAACAAAAAAAAGACCCAATACAATAAAACATGATCCGATGATAAAAATCGTAAAAGAATTAATTAAAAACAAATATTACAACACCATCGGCTTAAACACTCGGCTATAAAGCCGAGCCGATTTTATCAGACTGCTGAAACTCAGACAGAATTTTCGTTAGAGCCGTCATGGCTCTGACTTGCATTTCCAACGCCGCAATATAATCCACCGTCTCGTCCAAAAGCTCCGGCAACGCCGTTCTCCGGCAACCCGGAACCAACCCACCCAAAACCCGGACCCGTCTTCCCACAGCCGTTAACTTCCTCCTCCTCCCTCCCCTGATCTCCGTCGTCAATGCCGACGCCGGTTTTATCTTCTGATGACGGCGCTGACTCGTCCCGATTCCACTCACCAAGATCGACCGACTCCACCGAGTCGTACCACGAGCCGTAGCCGCGAGGACTTTGTCGGCCGTGTCTCGGACTGTTGTGCTACGTCGTGATCGCCGGAGAGCATCGTAAAGCTTTAAAGAATAAACCTTTTGAGCCGCCGTGGTTCTCCATTTCCGACTAAGATGACTCGGCGAAGCTTCTTGGCTTCTACGTGATCGACGGAGAGCCTCCAATAGCTTTGGAGCAAAAACTCTTTGCCCTCTTTGAGCATTTTGCAATCTCCGGCGAAACGGTACCGTTTCACTTCCCTCAACCTCCGGCGACGTCGAAGGATTCAAACCATTTCCCTGTTCAGAAGACATTCACAAGAAACTACTAAAGAGATGATTTTGTTATTATTATTTTATTTTTGTTCTCTTGAGAATTCCTCAAGAAATTTTATTTATGGAATCAAAGAACAAAGTCGAGCTCTATATATATATATATATATATATATATTTTTGTGGGTTATTAATTTGATAATTTTGAGTAATTGGAGGGATCTCTATATATAAACATTTTGGGAGAGGTTGGAGAGGCCATTCTTTTATTTATTTTTATTTTATTATTTTGTTTGTCTTTTTCTATATTTAATACCACGATTTAGATTTCTTTTTCTTGAATAATATATCTCTAAACTCGCATTGGCCAATTATGATTGACCCGGTGAATGAAAAAAAATAATCTCCTATACTAAAAAGTCTAATATTAATGCATATTTAGGTTGGAAACATAATTTAAGGAACAAAAATATCTTCTTCTTTTTTTTTTTTTTTGACGGCGAATAAAAGATGTCTATTGTGATATTAGATATTTTACGCATAAACTAATTTTGAAACTTTTTACATACCTATTTTCTGATGGTGAGCGGCGTAAATTTGTGTATATGACGTGGATTTATTTGATATGTAGATTTTTTGTTATGAAAAGAACATAATTGGCGATGCAATGTAATAATGTGGAGGGCAATGATTGGTGGCAATATAACCAATAGATCGAAGAAATAGCTATAAAACAAGAGAAGCTAACATAAAAACAAATAAACTAATTAAAGAAGGAACAAGAAAAAAGGAAAAGAATAGGAAAAAGCGAAGATGCATGTGATTGTGTTTTCTTTCATTCATGCCCGGACCTCACCTTAGGCTTAGTATTGTGGGTGGCTATTTATCATCCACAATTTTTTCGCTCGAGATTTTTCTATTTTTGTATATTGATTTTTTCAATATTTGGTGTTTTGTGAAACACATAACATGTTCTTTATACTTTTCCTCTTTTTGGAAAATAATAATTTGATTAAGCTGATTTTTTCGTAAAGCATGAAATTAGGTTTTGGATTACAATCGTCATTTCAGTCGGTTTATAAGTAGAACGACAAATCGTATATATTACCTACTAAATAACATGAAATTTGTTTTCTTCTAAAAATGTATATTTTAGCCCATATCAAGAAATTATTTGTAATCTGTCAAATTTCTTTAGCATTTGGAGAGTGGGTTGGGAAACTACCAAACTCATATCATGCTAGATTAAAAAGCATTTTCATATCTACATAGGCTAGTAAGAATAAAAAAAATGATAACCAAATTAACCTTATTTCAATTGAATTATATTTTCTTTTTATTCGATCCAACTTAATTTCCGTATTGCTATTTAGCTAGAATATATTCTGCATGGCATTTTATTCCTTGTTTTCAATATATAATGCAATGTAAGATTTTCAAACGATATATATAATCAAAAAAAGATCTACACAAATAAATAAGGAAATTTTGTAGTAAAACAATGATAGTTTTTACCGAAGTTAGGATGAAGGTATGGTTGATTTTTTTCAAAAACATGGGGATGTTTCATATAAACAGATGTATGTAGTTTAAGATGTTAAATAAAAATCATATACAGAATTAAAAACAAAAGTATGTAATTTGCGAAGAAAAACAATGTAAGTGTGGGGTTTTAAGCTATAAACGTGAGTCATGACAGAGAGATTTGCCTCCTTGCGTCAGACACGCTTTCATATTCTCTTCTTAATTTTTCCTTTTTGGTTTATTTATTATTCCCAAATCAAATGATTAGTTGTTATCCTCATTGATTATTTTATTTGTTATCCATATTCAAGACAATAGTAATACCATTAAGAATGATATTCAAGACAATAGTAATATTAATAATGATAACAATGATTTGTTTGATTGAAGAAAATATTAGTCTGCTCTTAATATTTTTCTTAAAGACAAATCTTTCTATATTTTATGTAAAAAATATTGATAAATGTTATTTAGAAGCTTCAGATTCTCAAAAATCATTTAGAAAATTTGTTACATTAGTGACAAACATAGAGTAGTAATTTTGTTGTTGTCGGCAGGCTACTAATTATGCATGTACATAAACGCTTTTTATATTATTCTAGTTTTTTTTTGTATCAATGATTATTGATTAACATAAAGTTAAGGTAGAGAAATTACTAAATCAATTATTTTGTTATTCCCACATTACGTATTAACATAAAGTTAAGCTAGGGTACTCATTACGTATTCACAGAAGACTTTCTTTATATTCCAATGATCAAGTTTTTTTTTTTTGTTTGTTTGTTTCAACGATTATATTGATGTAAGAATCCACAAAGCAGGATGCTTATTAATTGTAGCGATTAATATTCAGAACCAGTGCTAGTTTATGTCAGGACCATATTAGACCATTTGATTTCTTGTAGGTTTCAGAGTTGAAATCATTTTAACTTGGACAAAAAAATCACAAACGATTTTTAAAAATAAAGCCTAAGCCCATACTTTAGTCTACGACCGGAGCATTTTGGGCTTGATAAGAAACAACGTCGTTTCAAGTGACCGGTGGTTTTTTCCTTTTCCCTGAAACAAGGATTTTTTTTTTTTTTTTTTTTGTCTTTTCCATTTTTTTATTATTTGGAAAGGGTTTATGAAAGGGGTTTGAGACCAGTCTTCGTCTTGTCTTCACACTTCTTCACTTCCGTACGGTTTCTTGCCTCTCAGGCAAATCGTAACCCTAAATTTCCCAAATTCGCTTCCTCTTCCGTCATGCTAAAGCTCTTTACTTCGACCGGTTACAGTGCTCATCCCTTCAACCCGGTTACTCGGGTCGGGTCAAACTCGGTTAATACTCCCCTCTTCAAGGCTCTGAGTCAGCTAACCGGAAGGAACCGAATTTCCCACCAATTGGGTCGTCGTGCTTTCTCCTCCGATCGCGGTGAAGCTGCGGCAGCTGATTCCGGCACGGAAGTCTCAACTAACCCTAGCATTGAAGATTCTCTAACGGTTTGTATAAATTTTGATTCAGTGCTCACTTTTTTTCTAAACCATGGGGAGTTTTATGATCATGGGTTTATCTTTTATTCATAATGTAGGATTTTTAGAATCGATTGAAATACATTTCCCCTGTTGCTCTGTTGTTGGGAAAAATTCAAAATTTCAGACTAATTTTGTTTTTATATACGGAAATTGGATTGACCATTCCATTGGCTTTGGTACGATTTCTTTCGCTAAGCTCTCTGTTGTTTAATTGCAGGTTATAGCATTGCCGTTGCTACACAAGCCTCTGATTCCTGGTTTTTACATGCCTATCTATGTCAAGGTATGTTACTTCAACCTATTTCCGGATACAACAAGTACCTATTTTTGTGGTCCATTCAGTTATAATGTTTCTCTGACCTTTAATCTTTGATTAGGATCCTAAAGTACTCGCAGCTTTACAAGCTCCATATGCAGGGGCTTTTCTTTTGAAGGATGACGCTTCAACTGGTTCATCTTCTAGCTCTGAAACAGAGAATATTTTAGACAAGTTGAAAGGGAAAAGAGTTGCTTAACCGGATTCACGAAGTTGGCACACTTGCTCAGGTACCCTATTGCTGCGTGTTAGCACTGTGTTTTACCTTGTCTCTGTCTGAAAGACTTTAAACCATTGCCAATTTTATAGATCTCAAGTATCCAAGGTGAGCAAGTCATCCTTATTGGTCGTAGACGACTTCAAATAACAGAGATGGTAAGTTAACGGAGAAATGTTCTCTCTTAAAAGAATTATAGTTTTAAAATTCAGAAGTTGTGTATATACCTTCCCTATGTGTCTTCTGTTTATCAAGTTAAGTTACTCTCAGTGAGAAAACCAAGTGTTTTGTTTGTGTACAGGTGAGTGAAGATCCTCTTACAGTGAAAGTTGACCATCTAAAGGTGAGTTTCTGTCTTGCAAGAGAAATATTTGGTTTCTATTTCCTTTTTTGAAATTCTGAAGTCTATAACCCTTGTCATGTGTTTCTTTGTTATTTGTTGCAGGATAAGCCATATGACAAGGACGATGATGTTATCAAGGCAACATACTTTGAAGTTATTTCAACGCTTAGGGATGTCTTACAGACAACTTCACTCTGGAGAGATCAAGTTCAAACATATACCCAGGCATGTTCTCTTCATATCTGGCACTGCTTGCGATTGCGATTGCTAATATGCCAGAATATCAGTATCTTAGTAGATTTCTTTTGAATTTCTATAGCATATAGGTGACTTCAATTATCAAAAGATAGCCGATTTTGGAGCCGGGATCTCTAGCGCTAATAAACATCAAAATCAGGGGGTTCTTGAAGAAGTGGATGTAAGTAATTTAACTATTAGGCTACAACTCTGACATTTTGAAGCCGAGATTGCCTCAAACAGGATGATATTCCTTCCTTAGTCAGCTTCTCATAATTGTTTTCTTCGGTCCAGGTTCATAAACGTCTGGAGTTGACGCTGGAATTGATGAAAAAACAAGTGGAGATTAACAAGATTCAAGTACTTCATGCCTTCACTTTCCATTTGAAGCATGCTTCTAGATTTTTTGTATATGGTTTTATCTAGAATGAATCCTCATCTCTTTTGATTCGTGTTTAGGAATCCATAGCAAAAACTGTTGAAGGAAAATTTAGTGGTGAGCGACGACGTATCTTGCTAAAGGAGCAGCTCAAAGCTATAAAGAAGGTTTTCAGCTCGCCTCTTAATTTATGGCTGTTTTTTTGTGGGCGTGTATGATGATGTATAGTATCATTGGTTGATAACTATCAAATGTCCCAATGCAGGAACTTGGGTGGGAGACAGACGACAAATCTACATTTTCTGGTTAGTACTAGTTTGAGTTCCGGTAGTTATGCGCGATGACTGAAAAACAACTGAAGCTTATAAAAAGTCTCTTCATTTCTGCAGAAAAGTTTAGGGAAAGGATTAACGCTAATAAAGCCAAAATACCAAATCATGTACTAAAAGTGATAGAAGAAGAGCTAAAAAAGCTGGAGCTGTTAGATACCGACTCAAGCAATTTCGATGTGACCAATAACTACCTCGATTGGTTGACCGTGTTGCCTTGGGGAAATTTCAGGTTTGCCATTTGCTTCATGCTCATGTCTTGAGGAGAGTTATAGTCAGAAAAAATGTAGATTGTTAATTGATTTATTTGTGTGCACTGGTTGAGAAGTCTCATTATAATCATAATGATTTGGTTTGCAGTGATGAGAATTTTGATGTCCTAAGGGCAGAAAAGGTTCTTGACGAGGATCATTACGGGTTATCTGATGTAAAAGAACGAATACTAGAGTTTATTGCTGTGGGAAGTCTTAGAGGCACTTCACAAGGTCGTATCTTTGTCTTTTCTGTACACTATTCTTTGTTTAAAAGTTTTGTGAAACTGAAAGTTTGTAAAATGTATCAACAGGGAAGATCATTTGTCTCTCTGGCCCTCCTGGAGTAGGTAAAACTAGCATTGGGCGTTCTATTGCACGCGCTCTTGACCGCAAGTTCTTCCGGTTCCCTGTTGGAGGACTAACTGATGTTGCCGAGATTAAGGTATCCTACATGACAAAGTTAAAGTTCAAATCTGTTAAGAGAATATTTATAAAATAATAATCTATTTTCTTATACATTGTTTAGGGGCATCGTCGAACCTATATTGGTGCCATGCCTGGAAAGATGGTGCAATGTCTAAAGAATGTTGGAACAGAAAATCCTCTTGTTCTGATCGACGAGATTGATAAGGTAGCTTAGCTTGTTAGTATTTGAATTGGATTTTTGGAGTTTGTATCCAAAATGCTTCCTTCTTTTCTTTGTTACAGCTTAAAATTCTCCGCAATAATTGTCTATTCTTTCTTGGTAGCTTGGAAGGTGCCACACTGGCGACCCAGCCAGTGCGTTGTTGGAGCTTCTGGATCCAGAGCAGAATGCGAATTTTCTAGACCACTATCTCGATGTTCCTATTGACTTATCAAAGGTTTCTATCTACTCTTTACGGTTTTCAAATGAATTTTCTTTCTTTGTGATCCAGGAAACTTGGAATCCATTTATTTGATCCGTGTATTGATTTCATAATTGGTAGTTTTGTGTTTGACGTAGCTCTAAACTACTTTATTGCAGGTTTTGTTTGTATGTACAGCAAATGTAGTAGATACGATTCCAAGTCCTTTGCTAGACAGAATGGAGGTGATTACTCTCGCTGGGTATATCACTGATGAGAAAATGCATATTGCTAGAGACCATTTGGTGAAAAGCACATGCAGAGACTGTGGCATTAAGCCTGAACAGGTCTCACTCACTACCATTGCTCCTCCTTCTCCTGTCATGCCCTTTGAATGTGTTCATGTGATGAGAGATTTTCTCAAGTTGTTTGTGCTCTTACCAGGTTGAGGTGAGCGGTGCAGCTCTTCTTTCATTGATAGAAAATTACTGCAGAGAAGCAGGAGTTAGAAATCTCCAGAAGCAGATTGAGAAGATTTATCGTAAGGTAAGTGTTTACAGGTTCCGTGAAAATTCCAAATTGTTTACAAGAGTCTCCAGAATCTAAAATCATTCGACTTTTTTGGCAGATTGCTCTTAAACTAGTACGCCAAGGAGCTTCTGCGCCTACAGTTTCTGTTGATGTTACTGACTGTGAAGACACTAAATCTTTGGCCAAGACTGATTCGGAGTCCACAGAGACGTCTGCAGAAAGATCCACTGAGTTGACAGATGAGTCAGCGAGTGGGGATTCTTCAACACACTCAAAGACTGAGCAGAGTGGAGTGGTAGCTGCAAAGGTTTTGATTGATGAATCAAACCTTGCAGAGTATGTCGGCAAACCAGTATTCCACGCAGAGAAGCTCTACGAACAGACACCGGTCGGGGTTGTAATGGGTCTAGCTTGGACATCCATGGGTGGCTCGACATTGTACATCGAGACAACATTTGTAGAAGAAGTACGCAGAGGTCGTCTTCGTATAACGGGTCAGCTTGGAGACGTGATGAAAGAAAGCGCACAGATCGCCCACACGGTCGCCAAAAGAATAATGTTAGAGAAAGAACCGGAGGACTTGTTCCTTGCGAGTTCCAAGCTTCATCTACATGTTCCTGCAGGAGCCACACCAAAAGACGGTCCTAGCGCAGGCTGCACGATGATCACTTCGTTGCTATCACTTGCCATGAAGAAGCCTGTAAGGAAGGATCTTGCAATGACCGGAGAAGTCACTCTAACCGGAAGAATTCTTCCAATTGGTGGTGTAAGTCACTTAGGCACACTATAATTACTCTGTTTTAGCTTTTTAGTTATGTTCTGAAGAATAATAACTCTCACAGGTTAAGGAGAAGACTATAGCTGCGAGACGGAGTCAAGTGAAGATGATAATATTTCCAGAGGCTAACCGTAGAGATTTTGACGAGCTGGCGGAAAACGTGAAAGAAGGGCTCGATGTTCATTTCGTCGATAAATATGAGCAGATTTTTGAGCTAGCCTTTGGCTATGACCATTAGAAGCAGTCTCGCTTGGGATCTTTATCTGTTGTTGTTTTCACTATACATCATTGATACTTAATTCTTTAGGCTGATCTTTGTCAACTTTTCTTACCACAAAACAAAATGAAAAGCCAGGGATTCTGTAATATTTTATTGTACTAATTTGGGTAATTTATTTTTGAGATTGGTTTTCTTGGAGTATCAAAATCGGACTCTAATCATGAAACATTTTATTGTTAGATCAAAGATTCAAAATCCTTTTTAGAACGTTACCACGAGAGCTTTTGTGAAAAATTGACATGTAAACATAAAATGAAACCAAATTTATATTTGGATAAACAGGAATTTTGTTTGTATGTATGATTATACTTATATTTGTGCAAGACACTGGAAGTATTTATACAAAAAGAATAAAACTAGAAAAGTATATGAATTGCAAAGAAAACAATGTAGATATTTTAAATATACGTGAGTCATACGTAACAGAGAGATTTGCCTCCTTGCGTCAGACACGCTTTGATTAATATCCTCTTCTTAATTCTTCATATTAGAGAAGTTGCTACCTTTTTTTTTTTTTTATAATTGGTAACCAATAAGAGTTTAATTCCAAATCAGTATATACTTTGATAGACATTGAGATTAGTTTTAAGAAATTGGATCATCCTATAAATACATATCTTTAGTTCATCATAATTAAAAACATCCAGAAACCATAACACATACAAAAAAAAACTCATATGAAAGAGGAGAGAAACCTAAACTCCTCAACTACGATGAACGAAAGTAACCTAATCGCTTTCTCAAAAAAAGAGGAAAAAAGTAACCTAAACTCTCCAACTACGATGAATGAAACTAACCTAAACTCCTCAACTCCGATAAGCTCCTCAATTACAACAAACGAAGGTAACTTAAACTCCTCAACTACCATGAACGAAGGTACCTTAGACTCCACAACCGAAGGTATTCCGCTAACTCTCATGAGTGATTATTATGTGCATGACAGATTTATTATATCAATCCATTAACTAAATTCTTATGTTACTTGACTTACAAGTTACGAGCAAATTTAGAGTTATGGCTTTTTATTTGCAACGATTCCCTTGTATATATTGATTAAGAATCCACAAAGCAGGATGCTTAAGATTAACGATTAATCTTCTATGACTTGAGTTTCAAGAGTTGTGCATCGATAACTGTAAAACAACTTGAAGCTTATAAAGTCTATTCTTTTTTGTTTTTTGTTTTCCAGCAGATATGTTTAAGGAAAGGATTAAAGCTAATGGAAAAATTCCAGAACATGTATTAAAAGTCATCGAAGAAGAGCTTCAGAAACAGGACATGTCAAGTGACTACCTTGATTGGTTGACCTTGTTGCCTTGGGGAAAATTCAGGTTTGCTATTTGCTTCATGCTCATCATGTCTTGAAGAGAATGATAACATTAACATCATTTGTACTAATAAACATATTAATTTGGTTTGCAGTGATGAAAATTTTGATATCCTACGAGCAGAGAAGGTTCTTGACAAAGATCATTACGGTTTATCTGATGTAAAAGAAAGAATACTAGAGTTTATTGCTGTAGGAAAACTAAGAGGCACTTCACAAGGTTGTATCTTTGCCTTTTCTGATTCACTCTTCTTTGCTGAAAACTGAACGTTTGTAAAAAAAATTGTGTCAACAGGGAATATCATTTGTCTCTCTGGCCCTCCTGGAGTAGGAAAAACAAGCATTGCGCGGTCTATTGCACGCGCTCTTGACCGAAAGTTCTTTCGGTTCTCTGTTGGAGGACTAACTGATGTTGATGAGATTAAGGTATATTACTACATGATAAAACTCTAATTCTAAACTCTCGTTTAAAAACTACTAAATCAAAATTTTATAAAGAATAATCTATTTCTTATACATTCTCTAGGGAATTCGTCGTTCATATGCTGATGCCATGCCTGGAAAGATGGTGCGATGTCTAAAGAGTGTTGGAACAGAAAATCCTCTTGTTCTGATCGATGAGATTGATAAGGTAGCTTAGCTTGTTAGTATTTGAATTTGGCTTTTTTGGAGTTTGTATTCAAAATCTTTTATTAGCTTCTTTTCTTTGTAACATCTTGAAAATTCTTATTAATAATTGTCTATTGTTCCTTGGCAGATTGGAGAGGGCCGATCTGGCAACCCGGCTAGTGCGTTGTTGGAGGTTCTCGATCCTGAGCAGAATGCAAATTTTCTAGATCTCTATCTCGATGTTACTATCGACTTATCAAAGGTTTTTTTCTATTCTTTACATTCTTCATATTATGCAATTTTCTTTCTATGTGATCCATTTATCTTATCTGTATATTAATTTTATGGCAGGTTTTATTTGTATGCACAGCAAATGATTTAAATAAGATTTCGAGACCTCTGCTAGACAGAATGGAGGTGATTACCCTCGGAGGCTATGTTACCGATGAGAAAATGCATATTGCTAGAAACTATTTGGTGAAAACCACATGCAGAGATTATGGCATTAAGCCTGAAGAGGTCTCACTGAAACCATTAGTCCTTAGTCAATTTACTGTTTTTTTGCCTCTGAGAAATTTTCTCAAGTTGTTTCTACTCTTTACTAGGCTGTTGTGACCGATGCAGCTCTTCTTTCGCTAATAGAAAACTACTGCAGAGAAGGAGGAGTTAGAAATCTCAAAAAGCATATTGAGAAGATTTATCGTAAGGTAATACCGTAATTTATATGTTTACGGGTTTAGGCCTAAAAACTCTTAGTATTCGGAAAAAAAAATGTTTATAAGTTCACTCAACATTCCAAACTATTTACTAGAGTCTAAAATCATTTGAGTTTTTTTTTGGCAGATTGCTCTTAAACTAGTACGCCAAGGGGTAGCTAAAACGGTTAAAAAGGTTACGATTGATGAATCAACCCTTGCAGAGTATGTAGGCAAACCAGAATCCTACACTGAGAGAATATATGAACATACACCAATTGGGGTTGTAATGGGTCTAGCTTGGACATCCTTGGGTGGCTCGATATTGTATATAGAGACAGCCATTGTAGAAGAAGGAGAAGGCAAAGGTGGTCTTCGTTCAACAGGTCAGCTTGGAAATGAGATGAAAGAAAGCACAGAGGTCGCTCACACGGTTGCTACAAGAATCATGCAAGAGAAAGATCCCAAGAACCGGTTCTTTGCGAATTCCAAGCTTCATTTACATGTTCCCGAAGGAAACACACCAAAAGACGGTCCAAGCGCAGGTTGCACCATGATCACTTCGTTGCTATCACTTGCCATGAAGAAACCTGTAAGGAAAGATCTTGCAATGACCGGAGAAGTTACTTTAACCGGTAGAATTCTTCCAATTGGCGGCGTAAGTCACACACACACACACACTACAAGTACTCTGTTTTAGCTTTTTAATTATGTTCATAATAATGATACACAAAATCTCTCTCAGGTTAAAGAGAAGACTATGGCTGCAAGACGGAGTCAAGTGAAGATGATAATATTTCCCGAGGCTAACCGTAGAGATTTTGATGAGCTCGCGGAAAACGTGAAAGAAGGGCTTGATGTTCGTTTCGTCGATAAATATGAACAGATTTACGAGCTAGCCTTTGGCTATATGTGCCCATTAGAAGAAGTTTCATTTTGGGATCTTCCCCTATGGTTGTTGTCTTCACTAAAATATCTTTGATACTCAGTTCTTTGTCTAGCTCTTCTTACCACAAGATGAAATGTATTTTTTTTCTCTACTAATTAATGTAATTTATTTTTGAGGTTGGATTTATTTTTGAGTATACAAGTCAAAACCTTAATCATGAAACATTTTATTGTTAGATCAAAAGATTCAAAAATCCAGTTTTCAAAGTTTACAACGAGCTTTTGCGAAATCTTTGAGATGTATACACATAGAACGAAAACAAAAACATACTTTAACCTTGATCGGAGCATTTTTTCCCGGTTCGGTTTAGCTTTTCCCGGTTTGGTTTAGTTTTGAGACATACATAATAATTTATTACATGGACTTACAAGGAAACGATGCCGTTTGAAGGTACTGGTGGCTTTTCCTTTTCCCCGAAATACGAATTTTTGTTTTTTTTTTTCCATTTTCTATATATTCTTTGTTTTTGACTTTTTGTTGACATCTTCCATTTTTTAAATTTTTGTAAACTGACATTTTCCATTTTTGTATTCTTTGGAAAGAGTTTATGAAGAGATTTGAAATCAGTCTTCGTCTTCATACTTGGCACGGTTTCTTGCTTCTCAGGCAAATAGTAACCCTAATTTCCCGAACTCGATTCCTCTCCCGTCATGCTAAAGCTCCTCACTTCCACCGCTTACGGTGCTCATCACTTCAACCCGGCTATTTGGGTCGGGTCAAACCCGATTAATACTCCACTCTTCAGGTCACTGAGTCAGCTAACCGAATTGAGTCGTCGTGCTTTCTCCTCCGATCGCAGTGAAGTTGCGGCAGCTGATTCCGGCACGCAATCGTCGTCAGCGATTGTCTCAACTAACCCTAGCCGCCTCGAAGATTGTCTAACGGTTTGTAGAAAATTTATTACTTATCATTGGTTTAAGCTTTGATTTGTTCATAGATCATAGAGAATTCAATTCAATTGGTAAATAAAGTATATTATGGTTCCTTAGAGTTAGATTTTGGTTTTATAGAAAAGATCAGTGTAAAGTTCAAAAAAAGAAAAGAAAAGAGAGATTGAGTGATCTGAGATATATTTATAAGCTTATGGAATTTTTTTCCTCTCGAGATAAGAGGCTTTTTATTCATCTTTCCTTAGCTTATGTAATTACGTTTCTCTGATCTTTCCTTAGCTTATGTAATTACGTTTCTCTGGTCTTGTTTAATTTCAGACTATAGCATTGCCACAAAAGCCTCTTCTTCCTGGGTTTTGCATGTCAATCTATGTCAAGGTATGTTATATTTAAAACTAGTTGTGGAAATTTATACTTTTCTCAGCTTGCGTTTTCTTTGTGTAGGATCCTAACGTACTTGCAGCTTTGCAAAAGAGCAGAAGACGAGGAGCTCCATATGCAGGGGCTTTCCTTTTGAAGTATGAAGCTCCATCTGATAAAGAGATTATTGTAGAGAAGTGGGACAGTAATGGAAAAGCAAAAAGGAAGAAAAAGCAGTTGCTTAAGCTTATTCACGAAGTTGGCACACTTGCTCAGGTACCCTCTTGCTGAACTTAGTCTTGTCTCTGCCTTTGTGTGAAAGGCTTGACCATTGCCTTTTTTCTAGATTTCAAGTATCCAAGGTGATAACGTCATCCTTACTGGTCTCAGACGGCTTCGAATGATAGAGTTAGTAAGTTATTGAAGAAACAAGATACAACATTTTTCTTTTAAAAGGATTAAAGTTCATGCAAAGTAAAGATTTCCTGTCTGTATATGGTTCTCTCAGTGAAAAAAACATGTTCTTTGTTTTTGTATAGGTGAGTGAAGAACCTCTAACCTTCAGAGTTGACCATCTAAAGGTGTGTTTCCTTTTAAGACACATGGTTCATATTTCCTTCTGAAATTCCGAAATCTATAAAACTTGTCACGTGTTTCTTTGTTACTTGTCACGTGTTTCTTTGTTATTTAGTTGCAGGATAAACTATATGACAAGGACGATGATGTCATCAAGGCAACAGGCTTTAAAGTTATTTCGACGCTTAGGGATATCTTAAAGACAACTCCACTCTGGAGAGATCAAGTTCAGACATATACCCAGGCATGTTCTCTTCATATTTGGCACTGCTTGCGATTGCAAAATATGTTAGAAATCAGAATATCAGTATCTTAGTAGATTCCTTTTGAATTTCTATAGCCTATAGGTGACTTCAACTATCAACATGTAGCCGATTTTGGAGCAGGGATCTCTGGCGCTGACAGACATCAAAGTCAGGAGGTTCTTGAAGAACTGGATGTAAGTAGTTTAACTATTTAGTCTATTACTGTGATGTTTTGATTTTGAGATTACCATTCTTAGTCAGCTTTCTCATATTGGTTTCTTCAATCCAGGTTCACAAGCGTCTGGAATTGACGCTGGAATTGGTGGAAAAACAAGTGGAACTTAACAAGATTCAAGTACTAGATTTTTGTAAATGATTGCTTTATAAAGTGTTGTATCATTGGTTAATGACTATAGTCCCAACGCAGGAGCTTAAGGCAGAGGCAGACAGCGAGACAAACAAAAAATCTTCACCTTCTGGTTAGTACTACTATAGCCTACATGAATATTTTGTTCAGAGAGATTCAAACTTCCAGATTGCTCCACTGTGTATCCATGACGTCTACCTTTCTGCAGAGAAGTTTAAGAAAAGGATTGACCCCAGAAGAAGAGCTTATTTTCCAAAACATGTATTAAAAGTCATAGAAGAAGAGCTTACAAAATTGGACATGTTAGATAAGTATTCAAGCGATTTCGATACGACTTATAACTACCTTGATTGGTTAACCGTGTTGCCTTGGGGATATACCAGGTTTGCCATATTCCTCATGCTCGTGTCTTGAGGAGAGTTATAATCATATTAATTTTTTTTTGTGCACTGATTGAGAAGTCTCATTTATAATCATATTAATTTGGTTCGCAGTGATGAGATTTTTGATGTCCTAAGGGCAGAAAAGGTTCTTGACGAAGATCATTACGGATTATCTGATGTAAAAGAAAGAATAGTAGAGTTTATTGCTGTGGGAAAACTTAGAGGCTCTTCACAAGGTCGTATCTTTGCCTTTTCTGATTCACTCTTCTTTGCTAAAAAGATATATTATAAGTTGCGAAACTGAAAGTCTGTAAAATGTATCAACAGGGAAGCTCATTTGTCTCTCTGGCCCTCCTGGTGTAGGGAAAACAAGCATTGCATGTTCTATTGCACGCGCTCTTGACCGCAAGTTCTTTCAGTTCTCTGTTGGAGGACTGACTGATGTTGACGAGATTAAGGTATAATACATGACAAAACTATAATTCGAATCTGTTAATCAAACATGTATCCATAATATTATACATTGTCTAGGGGCTTCGTCGATCATATGTTGGTGCCATGCCTGGAAAGATGGTGCAATGTCTAAAGAGTGTGGGAACATCAAACCCTCTTATTCTGATCGATGAGATTGATAAGGTAACTTAGCTTGTTAGTATTTGAATTGGCTTTTTGGAGTTTGTATTCAAAAGGTTTTATTAAAGCAATAATTTTCTATTGTTCCTTGGCAGATTGGAAAGTGCAGCTCTGGCGACCCAGCCAGTGCGTTGTTGGAGGTTATGGATCCAGAGCAGAATGCAAATTTTCTAGACCTCTATCTCGATGTTCCTATAGACTTATCAAAGGTTTTTCTACTCTTTACAGTTTTCATTTGCAATTTTATTTCTTTGTGATCCATCATATTTAAAGAAAACTTTGTGCATTGATATTTCATAATAGACAGTTTTGTGTTTGAGGTAAGGTCTAAATTAATTTATCGCAGGTTTTATTTGTATGCACAGCAAATAATATATATAAGATTCCGGGTCCTCTGCTAGACAGACTGGAGGTGATTACTCTCACAGGGTATGTTACCGATGAGAAAATGCATATTGCTAGAGAATATTTGATGAAAACCACATGCAGAGATTGTGGCATTAAGCCTGAACAGGTCTCACTCGCAGCCATTGGTCTTCATTTTCGTGTCCCATTTTCTGTTTTTAGCCTATGAGATATTTTCTCAAGTTGTTTGTACTCTTACCAGGCTGTTGTGAGCGATGCAGCTCTTCTTTCTCTGATAGAAAACTACTGCAGAGAAGCAGGAGTTAGAAATCTCAAAAAGCAGATTGAGAAGATTTACCGTAAGGTAAGTAGCTACAAAGTCACATACCTTTTGCGAATCTCAAACTATTTATTAGAGTCCCCAAGATCTAAATTATTTGACCTTTTTGACAGATTGCTCTTAAGCTAGTACGGCAAGGAGCATCTGCGGAAGCACCTGCAGCTTCGGTTGACGTTAGTGACGCTAAATCTTTGGCCAAGACAGATGCAGAGGTTAAAAGAATGACATTGGCTGATATTATGGAATTACTCGAATCAGCAACTCGGGATCCTTCAACAGAATCAAAAACTAAGCAGAGCGGAGGGGTAGCTAAAACGGTTGTGATTGATGAATCAAATCTTGCAGATTATGTAGGCAAACCTTTATTCTACAAAGAGAATATCTATGAACAGACACCAGTTGGGGTTGTAATGGGTCTAGCTTGGACATCCATGGGTGGATCGACATTGTACACAGAGACAACCTTTGTAGAAGAAGGAGAAGGCAAAGGTGGTCTTCGTACAACAGGTATGCTTGGAGACGTGATGCAAGAAAGCGCACAGATCGCTCACACGGTCGCCAAAAAAATAATGCTCGAGAAAGAACCCAAGAATCCGTTCTTTGCAAATTTCAAGCTTCATTTACATGTTCCTTCAGGAGCCACACCAAAAGACGGTCCAAGCGCGGGCTGCACCATGGTCACTTCCTTGCTATCACTCGCCATGAAGAAACCTGTAAGGAAGGATCTTGCAATGACCGGAGAATTGACTCTAACTGGTAGAATTCTTCGAATTGGCGGTGTAAGTTACACACACACACACTACAATTACTCTGTTTAATATTTTTTGTTACACAATTCTTATCAATACACACTACAATCTCGCAGGTTAAGGAGAAGACTATAGCTGCGAGGCGGAGTCAAGTGAAGATGATAATCTTTCCTGAGGGTAACCGAGGAGATTTTGATGAGCTCGCGGAAAACGTGAAAGAAGGGCTTGATGTTCATTTTGTCGATGAATATGAACAGATTTTTGAGCTAGCCTTTGGCTATGACCATTAGAAGTAGTCTCACTTTGGATAGTCCTCGGTTGTTGTTTCCACTATATGTATATCATTGATAACTTTATTCTTTAGGCTGATTTTTCTCTAACTCTTCTTACGACAAGATGAAATGTAACAAGAATAAGGGATTCTGTAATTTTTTTACTGATTAAGGTAATTTATTTTTTAGATTGGAATTCTGTGAGTATACAAATTACAAATCAAAACCCTTATCATGAGACATTTTATTGTTAAATCAAAGAGTCAGAAAATCCTATTTCTAACTTTACCAACGAGCTTTTGTGAAATCAGTTCTTCAAACTTTAAGGCATTTCTTAAGAAATTGGGAAAATTAAAAAAAAAAACTTTTTGACCTTACTTTTGTCAATCTAAACCTTTATTATAAAAGTTTGAGAGACTAAACCTTTCACTAATATTTATCATATTCTACCTTTAATATAATAAAAATGCTAAACAATTTTTTTTCTTTTCTAATTTTCTCATGTATGTATACCATTAACATAAATATTGCATCGATCCAGGTTACGTCTTCTAGAACATGTAAATTTTATAGAAATTAAAGAAGGAGACGTCTTCTAAATTTCGTAGAACATGTACGAAAAACAGAACACGTATTCTTAATTTTGTAGAACATGTAGGAAAGACAAAATACAGATTCTAAACTTCGTAGAACAAATAAAAACCGCAGAAGACGTATTCTAAATTTCGTAGAACATGTAGAAAAATTAGAAGACATATTCTAAATTTTGTAGAACGCATTAGAAACGCAGAAGACGTATTCTAAATTTCGTAGAACATGTAAAAAAAGCATAAAACAGATTCTAAACTTCGTACATGACAAATTATAAAGTGTGAAACCGAAAGTAAATCAAAACAAAAGCAACGTAGAAGAGAATAATACACAGAGAGATACAAATTGAAATCAACTTTGAACAACATCAAAAGAAAAACATCAACACAAAATTTAACCGAAAACAAATTAAAAGAAACAAAGATCACAAGAGATATCCTCAAAACGAAAAAGAAGCAGCGTGTATGAACACAAAGCTTTCCTTCTAATTTGTCAAAACTCTCTCACAAGAAAATTATGATCATGTTTACTTCTTTTTTTTTATTGTTATTGTCCTTAAAATATGTTTTTGGATGTTTAATTTTTTTTTGTTAGAGTTATTTTAGTATAAAACCGCTTAGTTTAGAAAAAGTATAAATTGATAAAAATATGGTTAAAAAGTATTTTTTTCTCCAATTTTAAAAAATGGGGCAAAGCCTGATGACAATGATTTATCTGATGGAATAAAATATTTGTATCCTCTTAATTTTATTTTTGTTAAAGACAAATCTTTCAACATTTTATGTCAAAAGTGTTGATATATTAAGCGGAGCCGTGCATTGAATGCGAAACGAAGAACAATAATTTGGGCCTGTAAATAATTAAATAAATTATTTTGAAAAACCTTTAATGTCACATTATTTTGTTACTTGGCTTACTAATTATGTCACATTAGTGACGGATTTAGAGTACTACTTTGTAATGAAAATTTTCCTTTTTCTATTGCATGGTATTCTTTTTCTCAATAGAAAGTTGCTATTTTGGTAACTAACTAAATTGGAAATAAAAGAATTTAATTTTTTAGTAATAGATATCTCCCCGTCTATAAACTCATAAATAAAAAATTATAATAGAAAAACCTATTAAATTCATAAAATTTCTCCACTACAATGAACAAAGGTATTCTGCTAATTTTGTTTTCTTCTAATTAGCTAGACTAGATAGTAGATACACAGCTCTTCCTAATATTTCAATCTCCTAGGTTCTCACAAGAATTATATACTGATTATACAAAGCATGATGCTTAAGGTTAGTTTAACGATTAATATTCAGAACTAGTGGCTTAATGTTTTGTTAGGTATTGAACCTTGTAATTCCTCTTCCAAGGCAGCTGGGTCGTCGGCGATTGGGTCAACTAACCCTAACTTTGAAGATTGTCAAACGGTTTGTAGATTTTTTATTCAAGTTTGGGAAATTTTATGATCATAATGTTATGTAGGAGTTCGATTATGGATCGAAATGCATTAAATATGGCTGAGATTTGTTCATAGATCGTAGATGATTTAAAAAAACCTTTCATTATGGTTAAGCGATTGGAAAGTAAAAATTCTTGTTAAATTCTGAGTGTTGTGAGATATATAATGCTATTGGGAATTACGTTTGGAGACAATAAATTAGAGATTTTGCAGATAAAATCTTGTTTTAATTTCAGGTTATAGCATTGCCACAAAAGCCTCTTATTCCAGGGTTTTGCATGTCAATCTATGTGAAGGTATGTTACATTTAAGCCTAATTATGGAAATTGCTTTTTGTTTATTGTCTTAGATTGCGTTTTCTTTGTACACAAGTTGTACAGTATTCTTTGTCACGAGATAAGACAGAGAATACTGTACACAAGTTGAAAGGCAAAGACCTGCTTAAGCTTATTCACGAAGTTGGCACACTTTACCACTGAGTTACTCTTTGTGTTTGTGTGAAAGGCTTTGACAATTGCCGATTTTCTAGATTTCAAGTATCCAAGGTGATAAAGTCATCCTTATTGGTCTCAGACGATTTCGAATAACAGAGTTGGTAAGTTAATGACGAAACGGGATACAATATTTCTCTTTTAAAAGGAATATTAAAGTTTAGTAAAAGTAAAAAATTTAAAGTCAGAGGATGTGTGTATATGCCTTCCCTATTTGTCATCTTTTTATCAAGTCATGGTGGTTCTCTCAGTGTGCTTTTGTTTTTGTATAGGTGAGTGAAGAACCTCTAACCGTCATAATTGACCATCTAAAGGTGTGTGTTTGACATGTGGTTCCTATATCCTTTTGAAATTCCCGAATCTATAACCCTTGAGTCCTTGACCCTTGTGACGTGTGTCTTTGTTATTTCTTTGTATGATAAGCCATATGACAAGGATGATGATCATGTTATCAAGGCAAAATCCAAAGAAGTTGAGTTAACGCTTAAGGATTTCTTAAATACAACATCACGCCGGAGAATTCAAGTTGAGATATATACCCAGGCATGTTCTCTTCATATTTGGCACTACTTGCGATTGCAAATATATGTCAGAATATCAGATTCTTAGTAGATTTCTTTTGAATTTCTATAGTCTACAGGTGACTTCAATTATCAAGATTTAGCCGATTTTGGAGCTGGATTCTCTGGCGCTAGCAAACATCGAATTCATGAGGTTCTTGAAAAACGGGATGTAAGAGCATCTTTAATGTTAACACTCTTAAGAGTGTCTTAAGGCAAAAAATGATTAAAAAAACATTTAACTTAATGAACCTTTTGTGAAAAGGTTCTATACAATGAACTTAAAGACATGGGTTCAATCAAGTGTCATCAATTTTTAATATTAAAAAATTATTTAAGACCTTTTAGTGGGTTTACCATTAATGATGCTCTAAGTAATTTAACTATTCATCTATTACTGTGACATTTTGATTCAGAGATTACTTTCTCATATTGGTTTCTTCCAGGTTCACAAACGTCTAAACTTAACGCTTGAATTGATGAAAAGACAAATGGAAATTAACAAGGTTCAAGTACTAGATTTTTGCAAATGATTTGTTTTATTTAGTAAGTGTTGTATCATTGGTTGATGACTATTAACTTATTAAGTCTACCAACGCAGGAGAACGACGACGAATCTTCACCTTCTGGTTAGTTCAGAGAGATCCAAACATTCAGTTTACATCACTGTGAATTCATGACGCCTAACTTTCTATCGTACCAAGAGTTATATGTCGATCACTATAAACAACTTAAGCTTATAAAGTTTGTTCTTCTCTTTTTTTTTTTTTGCAGAAACATTTAGGGAAAGGATTGAGCCTAATAAAGACAAAATTCCAAAACATGTATTAAAGGTCATAGAAGAAGAGCTTACAAAACTGGAGCTGTTAGATGACGAGTCAAGCAATTTCAGCGTGACTTATAACTACCTCGATTGGTTGACCGTGTTGCCTTGGGGAAATGTCAGGTTTGTCATTTGCTTCATGTTCATGTCTTGAAGAGAATAATAACACCATTTGTAATTGATTTTTTTGTGCACTGATTCAAAAGTCTCATTATAATCATAATTATTTGGCTTGCAGTGATAAGAATTTTGATGTCCTAAGGGCAGAAAAGGTTCTTGACGAGGATCATTATGGATTATCTGATGTAAAAGAAAGAATATTAGAGTTTATTGCTGTTGGAAGACGTAGAGGCACTTCACAAGGTCGTAACTTTGCCTTTATGATTCACTCTTCTTTGTTTAAAAGATTTGTGAAACTGAAATTTTGTAAAATGTATCAACAGGGAAGATCATTTGTCTCTCTGGCCCTCCTGGAGTAGGTAAAACTAGCATTGCGCGTTCTATTGCATGTGCTCTTGACCGCAAGTTCTTTTGGTTCTCTGTTGGAGGACTATCTGATGTTTACCAGATTAAGGTATACCACTCTACGTACATGACAAAACTATGATTAAAAAATCATGCATTAATGCTTGAACTTTGAAAAAATCATCATTTTCAGTTTTTTATTATATATTTAATGCTTGAATTTTGAATCATATTTTTTAGTTTTTATTCTTTCTTTAATTTTTTTACTTGAAAAGATTTCTACATACTAGCAAGAATTTTTTTTTGTTACATTAAAATCTCAAACGTATTCGATTTACATTAAAATTGCTTACATTTAATTATGCAAATTAAATTTTATAAAATATTTATTTATATTGGAGATAAACCATTTGATATTTGTTATTCATAATTTCTTTTGTATATTATTAAAAATTATGATTTTTTTTTTAATATTCTAATCCCACATTTGATACGGATCAAAAGTCTAGTATATATTAAATAATAATCTACTCTCTTATACATTGTCTAGGGAGATCGTCGATCATATATTGGTGTCATGCCTGGAAAGATGGTGCAATGTCTAAAGACTGTGGGAACAGAAAATCCTCTTGTTCTGATCGATGAGATTGATAAGGTAACTTAGCTTGTTAGTATTTGAATTGGTTTTTAGGAGTTTGTATTCAAAAGGTTTTATTAAAGCAATAATTGTCTATTGTTCCTTGGCAGATTGGAAAGGGCCGATCTGGCGACCCGGCTAGTGCGTTGTTGGAGGTTATGGATCCAGAGCAGAATGCAAATTTTCTAGACCACTATCTCGATGTTACCATTGACTTATCAAAGGTTTTTTCTTCTCTTTACAGCAAGTTTCTTTCTTTGTGATCCATCATATTTAAGGACAACTTTGTGCATTGATATTTCATAATATGCAGATTTGTGTTTGACGTAAGGTCTAAACTAAGTTATCGCAGGTTTTATTTGTATGCACAGCAAATAATATATATAAGATTCCAGGTCCTCTGCTAGACAGACTGGAGGTGATTACTCTCGCAGGGTATGTTACCGATGAGAAAATGCATATTGCTAGAGACTATTTGGTGAAAACCACATGCAGAGATTGTGGCATTAAGCCTAAAGAGGTCTCACTCGCAGCCATTGGTCTTCATTTTGGTGTCCCATTTTCTGTTTTTAGCCTATGAGATATTTTCTCAAGTTGTTTGTACTCTCACCAGGCTGTTGTGAGCGATGCAGCTCTTCTTTCGTTGATAGAAAACTATATTGCAATGACCGGAGAAGTTACTCTAACCGGTAGAATTCTTCCAATTGGCGGCGTAAGTCACACACGCACACTACAATTACTCTGTTTTAGCCTTTTAGTTACCCAATTTCTTTTATGTTCATTGCAATATACAAAATCTCTATGTTTCTCAGGTCATGGAGAAAACTATGGCTACAGTACGAAATCAAGTCAAGACTATAATATTCCCGAAGGCTAACCAGGCAGATTTTGATGAGCTAAAGGAGAATCTGAAAGAAGGGCTTGATGTTCATTTCGTGGATGAATATGAGCAAATATTCGAACTAGCATTCAACTATGACCATTAGAAAAATTCTGACAAGTTTCTCACGTGAGATCTTCACCTGCTGTTGTTTTATATCACTGCTTCATATATTCTCTAGGCTTATCTTCTTTTAACTCTTCCTGGTTGATTTAACTTGACCACAAGATGAAATGTAATTTCAAGAGCCAGGGATTCTGTAATAATTTTCTACTAATTAGAGTAATTAATATAGGTGGTTGGATTTTTTTGAGTAAGCAAAACGCTAATCATGAAACATTTTGTTGCTAAATCGAAACACCTTATTAGATCACTTGTTGTGAAATCTTTAAGATGTAAAATATAATGAAACCAACGAAAAGAAAGGAGAAACTTTTTGCAGCATATTAAAAAAGGTCCATTTATTATAATCTTCTCGATTATTTGTATCCAAATATATCGGTAATCTAGGTTGCATAGAAATGAAAACGGATATATGAAGAAAATTAGAAAATTTATATGTTTTGAATATATATATATATATATGAAATATATTAATGAAGCAACATCAAAAAGATATTTGTTAAAAAATTTGAAGGACACAAATTTTATATAAAAATATTAAATCATTTAATAAAAGCTAAAAATTATATATCTAGACTATTATCTTTATTTTAATTTTCATCGTATCATACCTTATCTTCTTTGCTAGAATAATTTTGTTTCTTGTTGAATCAATCTTTCATAATTTTGTTGTTTATAATCTATAAATATACTAAATATATTCCTACATTTGTAACCTTTTTACTTATTGCGTTAAAAAAAAAAGAGTTTCCGCCACGATCCTAAAATGAAATCGTCTTCAAATTTGAGATTCTTAGGAAATATATTTATGCCCGCGTTTTCAAGAGATTCTGTTTCCAAAACTCGAACCATGCAACCAAACTCTAAAATCTGATAATGAGACAAACTAAAATCCCTACGCCAACGTAAATCAAACTCCCAAATCTTCCATCGTCAGGGAAAAAAAAAAAACTTATCATAAATTGTTGAGTTCTGACCAAAATAAATATATTACCCTTATATATATATAGTGGAGAAGAGGAGACTGGATCGTTCCAAAACTTATCAGTATTTAATACAAAGAGTCAAATTTTTGGTAATTTCTCTCTTTTTTTTTTGGTAATTTCTCTTTTTAGTCCTAGGTAGATTATGGATATCTCTTTATAGTTTTTTGCAAATATAAGTGCATTCATGTTGACCAATGAGTACACACACAGAAAACATTTCAATCGAATTATTGTTCTTTTTTTCGTTTTCTTACAATATTTTGGTGAACATACTTTCAAGTGATCCAGTTGATGACGAATCCTGTTGTCCGTACTGTCGTTGTAAGAGTATCTTCAAATATAAATTAGTATATATCATCATTATAAGATAAAATGTTCAAAAAAAAAATAATCATCATAAGATAATTCGAAAACAATAATCTCTCTGTGTTTGTGTGTTTTCCATATGCAGAAAGAGTTTAGGGACAGGGTTGACCGTAACAAGGATAACATTCCAAAACATGTAATGAAAGTTATAAAAGAAGAGCTTAAGAAACTGGTGGTGATGAAGTCTGAGGAGTCTAGTATCCTTTGTAACTACCTTGACTGGTTGACCTTATTGCCCTGGGGAATTTACAGGTTTTGCTTATTTAGATTCAAATTCATATAAATATATTATATGGTGCGTGTGGAGCCGACCATGAATTTTGGAAGACCGCTAGAGAGAAAAATGGTCGTTTCCCATATTTTCGTTAAAAAATATGGGCTGATTTGTAGGCAAATCTTTCTCTGGTTTTTCGAAAGCCACAAATCCATGCTTGGTCCGCTTGTGCTTAGGATTAGCCCTATGTGTACACAAAGAAGAATCTAAGAAAAGAAAAAAAAAGAAGAATCTAAGAAAAAATCATCTGAAATTTGTGTTTTTTTTTTTTTTTGCAGTGATGAGAATTGTGATGTCATGAGTGCAGAAAAGATTCTTGACGAGGATCATTATGGCTTATCTAGTGTAAAAGAAAGAGTCTTAGAACTCATTGCTGCTAAAAAACTTGGTGCCACTTCACAAGGTTGGTCTCATATATATATACCAGGTTTCTTGATCTTATATAGACAATTATATATGTCATTATCTTTGTATATTTTTGTGTTAACTAGAGAAGCCCATTTGTATCGTGGGTCCTCCTGGGGTTGGTAAGACTAGCATTGCGCGTTCTATTGCGCGTGCTCTTAACCGCAATTTCTATCAACTCCATGTAGCAGGGATATGTATGGCTGCTCACATTAAGGTCTGGTTAACTACATAATTGCATAATTAATGTTTAAATTAGATAGGATAAAAGAAGAAGAAGACGAATAAAATGCAAATTTCTTATACATTGTTTTCAGGGGAGTTCTCAGACAGTAAGTGCCATCCCGGGAAAGATGGTGCAATGTCTAAAAAGTACGGGAACATTTAATCCAGTTGTTTTGATTGATGAGATTGATAAGGTTTGATACTATTTGGATTGGTTTGTATTACTCAACAATTGTATATATATTAGTTAGTTACAAAAATTGTTTATTGTTCCTCGTTTAATATATAGCTCGGAAGAAACATCCCTGGCGAAACACTCAATGCGTTGTTGGAGCTTCTTGATCCAGAGCTGAATGCAAATTTTTTGGATCACTATCTCAACGTTACCATTGACCTATCAAAGGTTTCTTTTTTCAACACCTATTCTCCTCCTCTCATTCGCAATTTTGAGTCTAATCCAAGTTTTGATTACAGGTTTTATTTATATGCACAGCAAATTCCTTGGACCTGTTTTCGAGTCCTCTGGCAAACAGAATGGAAGTGATTACTATCTCAGGGTATCTCTTTGATGAGAAAATGCGTATCGCCAGAGACCATTTGGAGAAAACCGCACGCAGAAACTGCGGCATTAAGCCTGGACAGGTCTTCATTTTCTATTATATGCAGAGATTGCGGCATTGAATGTCTTCCTAATATGTGCTATATATGGATTTTGCTTAGTTTGTTTATCTACTG